>VCCN01000272.1:1534404-1550991 GCA_006491835.1 Architeuthis dux | reverse complement strand
CACGTTCCGATTTTAGGCACGAATATAATGCGGCTCTCTTAAATGCTAAACGTGCAAGATTTACTAATGTAATTGCATTTCTTTTTCAGATTCAATATAAATAAGGATATAATTCATTACTAGCATTCCAAGAGAAATTATGAATCACTGCCACCCATATATGCTGTGTTAGGGGTGATCAATTAAAAAGTTGGAAAAAGGGGTGATCAATGAATAACTTAATTCTCTCGCCTTTTGTTGGGCACTAAAAAATCCAAATTCTCAGAAAACAAGCATGAACGCTGCTGGACACAAACTAATAGACCAATTTAGCATAAACTTACATTGGAAATTGAACCCCCCTCTAAAAAACAAAAAAACAAAAGAAAATCATTGAGGTGAGTGTGTGTGCCAAATTTCAGTTTCTACTATGAACGGTTAGGGCTGAGTGAAGTCCGGATACATAGATAGATACATATAAATATCAGAACACATGAATGCCCTAAACCCAGCAATCAACCAATGTTGTGGGTAGCAGTGAATTATTAATTATTGGAGATTTGTTATTCCTGAACAGCAATGGTGTCTACCCAAGAAGTTAAATTAATTTAGAGTGAACACTACTACAGTGCGAACTGTTCAGTGTTGGTTCAATAGGTTTAGGTCTGGAAATATGGATACAATAATAAACCCTGAGGGTGGACCAAACATGTTCTTAATGATGAAGAATTATCAAAAGCAGTGACCCACGAACAACAGTTCAAGCAGTTTCTGGGAACTTTAGGACTTCAACAGTAACCATATTGTGACCCTATGTCCTGTTGCCAGTCTTTCACTTCTCACAGGGCATCCACCCCCCCCCCCACAACGTTGTGATTATTTTTTATATGAAGAAGACTTCTGGTGTTGTTGGTCGAAGCTTCTTGATGATGGGGCGCAGTTCACAAAGCAAGACTGGATTGTGATTTTAAAATCAATAATAATAAATGTTTTTATTTTTGTCATAATACAATCTTTCAGAAACTTCTGGGGGGCTGAGAAAGATAAGCAGCATATCACGGGGGTTTCAGGCACCCCTGTCTGGGTTCACCCATATTGGCCAAAATGCCCATCTCCAACTGCAGATCTCTGGTATTTATGGAATTGGAAAATATCAGTCTACACATAGCCAAATTTGGCAGCTATGCACCTAATCAAAATTTGATTGGTTCATCATCCCCTCCCCCGTCAATGGGGTGGGGCACATGGCCCAATCTGTTTTTCAATTAGCCAATTAAAACTTGCCAAAAAAAGCCATATTGATCTTGCTTGCATTAGGATGGGAAAATCCATCTAATTTTGCAGAATTGTCAAAAAAATCTCTGCTGTCATTATTTTCAGTGTCAGGCGAAGCAAACTGATTTTGCACTTAGATGACACCTGCACCAGATGACACTTGATGCTTATGACAATTTGGTGACCCTCCGGCTTTGCTCCTCATCGCAAAGAAACAGTTGTCTTTTGATTGACACTTTACCCTAACAATATTTATCTGGCTTAAAATCTTTTTCAATTACCTTGTTTTGGCACTTTAAAGTTATAAATTATTTTTAACTTATGATACTAGCTTTAATTTGATATGCTTCTAAAATCCGTGACACCCATAGTGTCATAATATCACGTCATCTCAAGACAATAGGAAAGGTTAAAAAGTTGGAAAAATAAGTCCCACATCAACTGAATCATTTTGGGGACATTTCTTGAATGGTTTAGCAAGGATTCTTTTCCACTAACTCTTTCATTTAATTATTTGCAACCGTGGCAGGACACCCTTTGCCTTCTTCATCTTTGAGACTTGCATCTCCATTTCGGAACTTCACCTCATGCTTCATTAATGTTAGTAAACCTTTCTTTCTCAATTCCATCTATTTGTTCTATTCCATCTTTTTAATGTGGATATGTCAGTATAAAAATATCCAACAAAGTTTATCAAAGGTTCAAAAAGCCATTTTAATGAAGGTGATGTCAAGAAGATAACCATTTTCATCAAGTATATGTAATGGACCATGCTTACTAAATTATAATTTGTATATGAGTGGGCATGCATGATAAGTGCCCAATGCGCCACTTTTTGCAAAAATACTTTTATGTTGGATAATACTATTTCAATCTTTCTCCCATCATTTGCGATCAAAATTGAGTCAGTTATCACACTAGAAATAGGTTTTATAGTTGCTTGGGGATAGTGAGTATGAATCTTTTCATTGCTTGTTTTGGTGGTAAGTTTTCTTTTTTCCTATGAATTTGAAAAAAGAAAAAGGTATTTGAGTAACTCAGCATCAATGACCTGGCTGGTATGATGCCAGATAATCTTAAATTACGGGTTTAGTTGTGGGAACTATTTTGTTGTGTGTTGTTATTTGAACATAATCATTGGTTTTGTTTTTGTTAAAACTCTAGAGAAAATCATGTGTCAGTTTTCGACCAAGTTTTACCTGCAATATTTTCCAGTAGTTTTAGAGTTAGGATGCTCATTTTAGTCTTGTTTTGAAGCTTTGATACTAAGCTTTTGATTTTAATATACATAACAATGTCCCTAAAAATACTCAGTGTGAATAAGCAAAGAATTGGAGCTTTTGTTTTGTTTTTTTTGTTCGAGGAAAAATAATGGAAAATCTCACATTATGCATGGTAACTCTGTAAGTATTTAAGTTTCATTGTAATATGCATCAGAATCATAATGCAGAGTGTTCAGGTTTTAAAAAAAAGCATTGTAGCTTTAAAATTAACGAAAATATCACAAGCGAAAGTTTGATTGTGATTTTCTCAACTTTTCATGCGCACCACATGATAACTGCCCAATGAGTCATTTTTAAAAAGTTGAAAAAATTCATATACACTTCTAAAATTTTTATAGTTATGCTATTTAGAATTTAATGGCGCTGTCCACTACTAGATTTTGATCACTTAACATTTTCCCAGATTGAAGATTTAATTTTATTATTACTAGTCTATGACCTGTCGCTTTGCTGCCGTTTATCATAAGTGTAGAACAGGCTAAGCTGATAGCTGCTGCTGATACTATAAGTTTGAAAGACACATGGTTTTACATCTGTAGGCACCATATAGTTACAAGTTTTATTTACAGCAGATAAATTGAAAAGAATGACGAAATTTAAGTAAAAATCGTTGTTATGACTTACTTTTAGTTCTTAGAAAAAGTAACAATTAAGATTCGGTTTAAACTTATTTTTTTCTGTGTCTGTTAATTCTTTAATGACAGGCATCCTAATATTTGAATAGCAAATGTTATGTGCTTCATGAAGGTAAATAGTAGTTCAAATTAATACAATGGGTTTTGGTCAAAAATTGGTTTAGTTTACATCAGTTTTTGTAGAAAACCTTTTTTTATTCACCTTGTATGTAATATTATATGAATACATAAATGCATTTTTTCATCATCAACTTTAAAGCAGTCTATCTCAGCTTAGAATAAAAGTTATTAATTGAAATAAAAACCTTCAGAATCTTCACATTTTTGCTAACTAGAAACAAGTCCATTTATTCCGGAAGCATAGAATTCTGGGGTCCTGGAACCAATGGATTCCTCGAAAGCGTTTTGAGCTACTGCTTGGTGTTGAAGACCTTCCTTTGCAGGTCGAAATGCTTGTAAAAGAGGTAGTTGGTCAAGCAGGTGGTAAGCTGGGTGAGGTAGAGTTTTGTAGCCTAGTTCGTTCAATCTCTGCAGGGTCATTTGTGCAACATGCAGTTGGGCATTGAAAGAATTCTTCCTTTTTGATTGACCAATATCGGACGTGAACGTTGCAGTTCTTGGTGTATTTTGTTGATTTCCTAGCAATACTTCTTTGCTGTGATGGTTTCACCAGGATTCAAGAAGTTGTAGTAGATGATTCCACTTGTCAACCACCAAACAGTGACCATAATCTTCTTTTGATGCAGGTTTGGTTTGGGGAAGTGTTTTGGTGCTTCAACTCTGTTCAGTAACTGTGCTGAACGTCATCAATTGTTGTACAGAATCCATTGTTGTCACATCACAATGCGATCAAGAAATGGATCGTTTTTGTTGCACAAAAGAAGTGCAGTGCAGAGCAGACTGATTTTCGGTCTGCTCGTGCTGCACCCGTTTGTCTAGCTTTTTTGCTTTTCCAATTTGGTGCAAACAACTGTTGAATGGTCAACATTTAGTTCCTCTGCAACCTCTTGAGTTGTTTTGTGTGGGTTCGCCTCAATAATGACCACAACCCTCCTCATCTTCAAGGCACTTGTCAATGTTGAGCTGTACGTTCGTTCGTTGGTCCCCATGGCCAAATACTCGGTTGATATTGCGAGCAGTTTCCGATGCTTTGCGTCCCATTTTGAACTCATACAGCAAAATTGCTTGAATTTGATTTTTTTTCCATAGTGAAAAGAAAACGTTCAGCTTAAATAAAGAGCAAAATTCATGCTTTAAAATTGTATATTCCATGAACATAGTTAAATAAGTTTATTCCTAAATAAGTATCAAAGTTTAAAATAACAATTTAAAGCACCAATCTACAAAACAAAATTGAACCAAATGCAGTGAATGTAAAAAAAAAAAATTAAATAATAATTTTGACTTCATTAGTTTTAGTCATGTAAACAAAAAATGATAACGATAGTCATTTTAGTCTTTCGTACTTAAAAATTCTAAACGTTACTTTTTGTAAAGTCTTAAAAAATGCACTTTTTAGCAAAGAAAATCACGGAACTCTTTGGAAATTATAGTCTAAAACCATCTAGAGTGACATATCTAAAGCCTACAACCGTTTGTTAGTTGTTAGTAAAACGCAATTTTCTTGGAGAAACCTTGTGACAGAGAGGTTAAGCAAATCTTTATGATATATAAAAAGAGAGGATTTTTAGATAATTTATTACTTTATTCTCTCAATGCAAAGATACTCAAAACATTTTGCACTTTAAACAGTCTTGGTGGTTGGAAGTAGAATTTTTCTTTCTAATATGATTCTTCTAAAAGAGTTGGAAGAAAAAGATGGTGATAATGTGGTGCAATTCTAAAAAAAAAAAAAAAAAAAAAAAAGTGAGGAAACTCAAATTTAAACGATTTCAGAGACGTCTTGAAGCCATATGGCATGAGTATTTGGCTAATTATTCTTATCTGTGAATTGTTCAAATAGAGAATTTTAGTATATATAGATAGTGAGGGAACGCCGTTCCCTATCGCCCTCGCCCCCACCCCCAAGTATGAAAAGGCAGTTTCCACAGCAATACACCGCGGGTGATAATGTAGATGTATTCGATGATAAAACTCCGTTTTTCTTTCCTCTACAGACTTCCCAAAAGAGTGGGGTTTACAAACAAAAAAAAAAAGGTTTAGGCATATTTTAGCATCAAAATCCCAGAACCTATGCAAAAATCGTGTCGTAACGCACGCATTTTGTGACGTACAGCACATCTTTTCGTGCAGTGATGTCACCAAAATGTGTTGTTATTTAATGGTAGACTCCTTCAATGTGGCGAAACGGTTATTAGTGTGTTGATTCTGAAAAAGAAAAAAGACCTTCGACACTTTTTACACCAGCCTCTGTTTGGCTTGACCGTTTCAGGTGAGTAAACGAAACATAATTGTGCTCAAAAGAAGGAAAAAAGCCGAAATATGCATTTATACAACTTTTAGTTACTTTTCTTTATATAAATTACGTATTTTTCTAGCTTTTCTCTTAAGTTATGAAATTTGTCGGGGGGAGAAGAAGTATTATAAATGGCGCTGCAAAGTATAATTAAGGCCCATCTTGTTTCTCTTATAAGTTTACATTAGCAACTGATTTTTCGTCCCGGTATTTTTAAAGAAAGAAAGTTCCGTTTCTTTAAAATAAAAATAAAAAGAACTTTGAAAAATCAACCAGAGTGTTTAAATTTAAAAGTTACCGGACTGTTTTTTCCCCGAAAACTAACGGACTTAGACGGGAATGTTTAGAGTAGCCCCCCCCCCCCTTAATGAAAATTGCAACCACTTTAAATTTCAATTTTACATAGTGTTGGTTTGTTTCCTCTAGAAACTATTCATAATTTATTCAGCTAAAAAAAAAAATAAACAAATGGATATATAAATAAAAAAGGGCTGTGTAGACATTAAAAAAAAAAAAAAGAAGTCAAACTAGGTCGCTCGTTTAATTGTTTTGTGATGATATGCATATACATTGTTTATTTACGAATATCGTTCAATTCTTAACCGATTTCAGTAGATGAAAATCATTTTTTAGTTAACCATTGAACCAACCATAATTCCGCTATTAATAATAAATAAGTATTTCGCCCCTCTACATTAAGTCTCTGTAATGGTGTTACTGTTAGAGCGACTGTCAGGGACCCGGCCCCCACTTCTTCTTCCTGTCATTCCCTTGTGAATGTGAGTGCTTATCTTTCTATCATTTCGGGGTATCACCACAGCAGACATTACAATTGCAAAGGAAGGAAGAGGGTCTTTTTTCCTTATTCTACCCTGGTTCGAAACCAGTTTTTCTTTCTGTTAGGTGAGTTATGTGATATACCGGTAGTGACAGATTATCATCAACCGCAAGGGTCCCTAGGCTGTGCTTTAGTATACCTCACCCCTGACTTTGCCCCACCCAACGTTGAATAAGATGAAGTAATATTCAAGGTATGAAAAAAAAAAAAATGCAACCCAAAAGACTCGTGCGTACACTCCATTGAAACAATTCTTGCACTCAATTAAACTGCTCCCCTCAGGCATAATAATCATACTCAGCCTAATAGTTAATCAATTCGCCACTACTGGGTACCGGACGTCTATTACCCCGGACCCGGCATCGCCAACAATTCCCACCCCTGTGACCGCGACGATCTAACAACTGAGCCATCACACAACCTTATTATTAAACTAAGATGAACTTAAGTTGTTCCACAATTATAGGGCGCCGAGTTAGGATCGAACCCAGTCTGTAGTAATAATCAGTGAGCCCAGCTTTCTAACCAATACCATTATTCCACCCTACTTCTTGCCGTGAGTGTTGGTGTCGTGTGGCCACTCACCAACCGCGCACCTCGCTTTATATACCCCCACCTAATTTGCATAAAGCCGCACTCTTCGACGAACGCCATTGGTCAGATTTGGGCGCCATCATTGTTTGCCTGCAAACCGTCCGTCAACCTCGAATGCTCGATTCGCCGGCATATTTTATTGCAAAACGGTAAGAATACGGCCGTTTTTATTTCGATTTGCCCCCAAAGACTCGATTTTGCACGATCCGTGGGTTATTTTCGGTTTTTATTCCCATTTGGAATCGGCGTCTCGGGTGGCCATCAGCTTTGAGCGAAAGTGACGTCAAAGGTCAAGTTGCTCATTAGTATTCAAAATGGCCGCCCTGTCTCGTCGTCCTCCTCTTCGGCGTCTCTCTCCGATTTTTTCCAGTTTTGTTTTTATTTTTTAGTTTATTTTCTTCCAAGTCAGAAATATCTCCGAACCTTCTTTTAAGTCTCTACCTCACGAATCTACGCAGTTACCAATAAAACATGTTTTATTGGTATTTGACTGACAAGGATTATTGTAGATTTATTTTTTTTTCTCAGTTTTTCTTTTCGGCAAACTGATTATTAAAAAAAAACTAAATAAATAGACAATATTTGTCAGTTAAACTCAATAAAACATGTTTAATTAAAAAAACTGCTGCCCAAAAATACTTTGCAGTTAAAAATACTAGATGTGCAGATGAATTTCACTCTATTGTCATACTCGGTCTTTTTCTCCTTATAATTCTTAGCAGCAGCGAAAATACCTACATTTTTACTTACTTGGAAGAAGACAGTTTATATCTCTTGTCTATGAAAAAAAACGGGACATTTTTCGCTTATCAAATATAATATGTTATACTTTTCTGTCGAATTTGAAATTGATGGAGCCGAGTGCATAACATTTCTTTGGGGGGCTTCTATTTTTGTATTTATTTATTTAGCTATTATTTTCAAAGAAATCAAAACAAAATAAAATTATTTATTATAATTTAACGTAAAATTCCTTTATGGATCAATAATCTATCCCTATGTAACATAATAAATCCTCAAACAAATTGAAACACAGAAAAACATTGAAAAGAAGAATATTTAAGCCATTTTGGAGGGTCCCCTAAAATGTTGGGGCCCTGGGTAGCTGCACTGTTTGCATTTAAGTCCAGCATTGTAAATAATTAAACACATTCTTGTCGATTATGGATTTACTTATTTTGAAACTTTTTAAAATTCTTTTATTGGATTTACTTTAGACAATAAAAAAAAAACATTGACATTTTTGTTTTTACTTTTTCTTGATTTGTAAAGTGAAGATTCAATTGAAATTACGTTACGTGTTTTTAATTTTACATTTTCGTTTATAACTTATAAATATGTTAAATAATTAAAATTTTGCAATGTATAATTTGGTGATGTAAATGTACTTTTAAAACATAAAACAAATTATGACAATCCACGTAAAACATGTTCTGACCCAACTCGTAACAAATCAATCATTTTTAACCATTTGTTATTTTATTTTAATACGACTTTGAATTTAATTATGTTATTTTCGTGTATGTAAATGTTGCCAGTCTTTATTTCTTAGTTTTAAAAGAAAATGCATATTGAGTGTATTAGTTATTTTTGTGATCGTAAATATGGCTATGATGTCGCTATACCATCCTACCCTGTCCCTAGAGTTTGTGTATCGTCTTATTTCTAATTATGTGAATGTTGTATCTTTTTAAAGATTTTATTTCCGATCTGAATTATTTTTTTCATATTAGAATGCCTTGAAAAAAATTACTTTGGCTGCAACTATGTGCATAAAACATTTAAAAAATAAAACGAAGTTGTTGCGAAATAATTGTATTTTCTCGCTTCTTCATCTTCTTCTTCTTCGATAGTATTTATTATTTGTTTTGTTATTACTTGTTTTATTTCTGGCCCAGAAATAGCAGCAGTTAGTAGTAGCTGTTGTAGTAGTCTTCCTTAAAGATCTGGTAGACCCGGCTTTTCAAGAAGGGCCCCCCACCAGTGTTACAAACAATTCAGTCCCAGACACGAATGTTTACATTTTTAAACCCTCCCACACCCAACACATGGCTTTTAATCTATCTTTATGATTTACCTTTTTTGTAAGATAGATCATCCTTTTTTTTTACGAGAAAACATACAATATTGTATACATACACATCTTCAACCCTTAACATTTGTGAATTGTTATTAATGATGTTGGGATGGTGATGATAAAATATTGATACTATCATCATCATGGCGATTACTATTACTACCACTACTACATTAGTAGTAGTTGTTGTAGTAGTCTTCCTTACACATTGAAACCTGGAAAACCTGCCCTTTAAGAAATGCCTCAAAACTGTCCAAACAATTCAGTCACTCACTGACATGTTTACTTTTTAAAGCCTTCCCTCACCCAACACATGGTTTACACCTATTTATATCTATCTTTAACAATTACCTTTTTATATTCGTTCTAGAGAAAATATGCATACATACTTGTATTATTCGTCAGCCCTTAACACTTGTGAATTGTTAATGTTGATTGTGATGATGATAATATTGATACTATCGTTATCATCATCATTGAAATGACGACGGCCACTATTACTACTATTACTACACTGGTAGTACTAGCAGTATTTGTTGTAATAGTCTCCCTTAAAAATCAAAATCTGGAAGTAGACCTGCCGGCACAATGTAGGGAAGGTGGTCCCGATTGTAAAGTTTCACACCCTCGCCCACTCGATGTTAAAAACGTCAAACAAATAAAAAAAAATTAATTTATTCAAAGCACTAACAATATAATGTATGTATTTACTTCTGTTTTTCTTATCTCTGCGCCGTTTTTTTTAAACCTCGAGTGAGCAACTTTACAATCGGGACCACCTTCCCTACGTTGTGCCGACCTGCCTTTTAAAGAAGGGCCCAAAACCTAAAACTGTCAGAACAATTCATTCAGACATGTTTACATTTAACCCCCCACACCCAATACATTTCTTTATCTTTTGTAAGATCATTTTGAAGAAAAATACACCAAGTATATACTGTACATTTACTTAGTTCTATTATTCAGCCCTTAACAATTGTATGATAATATTGATACTATCGTTATCATCATCGTCATAATCATTATGATGACGGCAATGACCACTATTACTACTACTACACTAGTAGTACTAGTAGTAGTCTCCCTTACAAATCAAAATCTGTAAAACCTGCCCTTTAAGAAGACCCCCAAACTGTCCAAACAATTCAGTCACTCCGACATAATGTTTACATTCTAAAACCCTCCCACACCCAAACACATGGCTTCCTACTTTAAATAAAGGTACCAAATGACCTATACTGGAGATAATAATCTATCCTGACCTTTTTGTACTAAAGATCACTTTCTTTCTTGGAAGAAAACATACACAAAATGCTCACATAATACTCCAATTATTCAGGCATCCCTTAAACACTTACGAATTGTTTGTACCGTGTATGTTAATAATGATGTTGATAGTCATGACAATAATGATCCTAACACCATGACGATGGCTACTACTACACTAGTAGTACTACTAGTAGATTTTATAGTAGTCTTGCTTAAAAATCAAAATCTGGAATACCTGCCTTTTTTAAGAAGGCCCCCCCCCTAAAAACCGTAAAACTACCAAACAATTTAGTCAAATAAATAAATGTTTGCATTTCTATTTCAAAAACCCTCCCGCATCCAACACATGGTTTGCTTACTTTTAATCTTTTAATGATATCAATTACCCTTTTTTTTGTTAGACCCTCTTCTTTTTTTTTGAAAAGAAAATACACTGTGTATCCATACATACTCATATCATCAGCCCTTAACACTTGTGAGTTGTTAGGATGTTGATGATAGTGATGATAATATTGATACCATCATCGTCATGATCATTGTGATCACGACGACGATAACTATTGCTACTATAACAACTACAACTACTACTACTACTACACTAGGTCAAATCTGGAAGAAGAGGTAACAATATTTAATGGTCTCTCTCTCTCTTCTGCTTCCTTGCTTGCAATTTGTTTGTTTTTATTTCTATCCACTGTCATCTTTTCAGTCCAGCAGCCAGGACAGACAAGACACTACTTTGTTTTTGTTTACGTCTATAAACAATCTTAGTTTCTTAGAGTCGGCAAATTTTGTTTACACTTGGGCAACCCAGTCTCCCCCATTTTTGGAGAACGGCATCCTCCTTGCCAGTCCTAACTTCTTCTTGTCGACCATTTTCACTGGCTTTGCTCCTTCTTAGCCTCTTTTTTTGTACCTTAGGGTAGGGGTCTGTGCCGAAAAAGCAGTCCAAACCATCTAAGAAAAATTGTTTGTGTTTTTTGCCGTTGAAATTTTAATATATTTTTCGCTTTCTGTGTAGATTGTTGAAAATTAAATTCTTTTCTTAGTTTGTAGAAAAAAGCTACCCTCGCCTAAAAATGTGTTTATTGCTATTTGCGTTAATTGAATTATAATTTAATTAATTTTTCTTTCTTGCCCGATAAATTAAGAACAAAAAAGTATTGGTAAGGACATGCAGTAATTAATGGATTTATTGTCTTTTGTAAACTGGGTGTTGCTACCCCGTTGCATTAATTAATATTCCTAAAGTAATGGAGACTCCGAATGCATTAGATAAACTTTTACGATTCACCAGCTGAGGAAAAGTAAGCTACTACTTCGTTTGTTTTAGTATTAGTTTTAATGTTGGACCAATTGCCTTCAATGGTGTTCGTATGTAGTCATATTTTAATCAACGAAGCTAATATTATGATTTTACTTATGGTTCTGTAAGCCCGTTACTTTCTATCCATCCGTAATTATTCTTGGGTGATCGTTTCAGCAAGTATCTTCCGTTTTAGGTGACATAAAACGAAACAACGCCAATAATTAATTACCTATTGGTTTCTGTGTAATTTTAGTCTCGATAGATATTTACACTTTAATTGGAGTTTTTTTGTTTTTTTTTTAAACTCTTTTTTTCTCCCTTCTTCTTGAGGACTCTCAACTTTGTCGGTTCACCTGCCGAGAGGAAGGAAGGAAGGAGGAACCCATCGTCTCTACTACTATTGCCTCCTCCCTTGTATTTCTCTTGTACAGGAAAGAGAGATTGGGGCAGACCCTTTTAATAGAGTTTTTACAGAGCTGCTGTGTAGTAGTAGTGTACACTGTATCTTGTGTGAATAACTTGGCTACCCTTTTTTATC
Source organism: Architeuthis dux (assembly GCA_006491835.1). NCBI lineage: Eukaryota > Metazoa > Mollusca > Cephalopoda > Oegopsida > Architeuthidae > Architeuthis > Architeuthis dux. The sequence goes on along the minus strand of VCCN01000272.1, from coordinate 1,538,778 downwards.
CACCCGTTCTAGGGAGGAGGATAGAAGGGAGCACTGACTGCTAGAACTTTGCATTCTGTATTTTATTTTTGTTAATCGATCAAGAAGACGGTATCTCTCCCCTCCATCGTCAATGTTGTTACTGCTACTGGCTCTCATTATTGGGTCATTATCATTTATTTCTCTTCTCTCTCTCTCTTCATGTCCTCTTGTTGTTGTTATTGTCACAATAAACACCACCTACTCTAGTCTTTTACCATCGATTACCCAATGCTGCCACTATTATCGCTACAGTTGTTAGAGATGATTGTGTATGATCAAATTCTTTACCTCCAGATGGTTGATAAAACTAGGTTTTTCCTACTCCTAGGTTCCTCGTTTTAAAAAGAAATCTATCGTATCATTTCAGATTGTTGTCTTTCAAAGCATCTTTATTATTATTATTATCATCTAGTAGTATTAGACAAAGAACCGGCCAGTATAAGATTTTTCTTGCTGGAACCTGTCTTTAGCATAACTAATTGAAATTGAACAGATGTGGGCTATCTCGTAGTTTAGCGTCCCAAAATATGCCGGTTGTGGTGAGGGCACTTGCTCAGTTACAACAAAATACTCAGAAGATATCAAATCTAATTTTAAAAAGACAACTTTTTAGAGTAATTTTTTCGACAACATCAATATTTTTTTTTATTCGTACAATTTCGAAAGAAAACAATTGCTTTCAAAACTAAAAAAGAAAAAAAAACTAGTGTGCTCCCGACTATTGATGAAATAAATGCACCTGTGTAGTTGAAATGAAGTGTTTATTTATTTTTTCTTACTTCTGTTTTTTCGTCCCCAGTGGGGGGGGAAAGAGCCAGGTACTATCATTCGTCATGGGTGTCTGTCTGTCGTCGTTGTATCCCTCTTCTCAATTGGATAACATCGTTATTCCTTAATATATTTCAATGACATTTCTTTTCTACATTGTTTTTATTGGATTTGATATCGGCTTCTTAGTAAAACTACCAGGTTGCCCAGATGTGTTTTAGTGTAAAATATGTTTCGTACGTTAACAATTGCGTCAACTTTTTTCGTCATGTTTAGCTGAACATATCGTTCATTAACTACAAGAAGAGTATACGTTTTGATGTCCTTTTAGGGTGGAACATTAGATCTCTTTTATCCGCGGAAATCAAACGTGTAGACACATCATAGCAGTGTTGTGACGTGACTATCATCATTCATATCTGTTTTAATGAATGTGGAAGTACATTTTTGTTGTCTATTTTAAAAAACATCAGAAAAGAGATGTTGATGTGATTTTTCTTTAAATTGTCAGACTTTCTAAGAATCAAATGACTTGTTATTTACTTAGCTTAGTTTTGACACAGGCATATGGCACACAGTGAGGAACGATCTCTCACAGAAGCAATGGTCTACAAGACTAGCTTGTTAACCATTATACCGGTGTAGGGTTGTATTAAATGACATGTTAACTGCTTTAGAGTACTAAGACTGTCAGTGGTATTAGAAATACTTTAATTTAGTGATTAAATCTGGTTGTGTATTTGAGGAGAGAGTACTATAGATGCAATAATGGTATCTGCAGATAATATTCTATAATTATTGGTGGAATTTGTTTTCTGGACACAACAAATTGCTAAAGCAAATTCATTGAATAATTCTGATGTCTGAAGAAAAGCTAATTTCCTATTACAATTCGGCTCAAGGTACAAATATTTGTGATACTACATTTGAATGAAATGGGAGAGTTGCATATTGTTTTTTTTATTTGGTGACTAAAGCGTTGGGCCCTTTTTATGGAAAATAGTGAATATCATCAATAATCCTCATGGTTTTTCACATCTGTTGCAGGCCCTCAGGGGCCTATTCGGGAGAGGCAGGCCCTTCCACAACGGTTGCAAGAGAAGGTCTGGCAGCAGACGAGAGCGTCCGTCTTTTTTCTTCTCCTTTAGCACTGTGCTTTGTATCAACACGTGAGGTAGCTTAGTAGACCTTGTGCCACCACATGTGTCCCTGTCGGCTGCCTCTGTTGTCCACTGACAAAGGTTGATGCTACAAGAGATAAAGGGTTCTTTTTAGGGTATCTCTTCCGTGAGGCCCCACTTTTCCGCCAGCCGTGAACTGGTTTTCCAAATAGGATGGCCTTTGGTAGCAGTTGGCTCTTTTGCAGCATGGCAGAGAAAAGGAAAAAAAGCCATATAACTATGCTACTTTGACTTGTCTGTTTAGAAGATGACATTTTTAGGTTCTGTTACCAATGTTGATCCTTTATGAAAAACCTACTAAACTCAACCAATCCTTGATGTCTAACAACTTAATTTATTATCCCAGTAGGATACAAAATTATTAGAAAATAATCTTTGACTCAATATATGTCAATACATACATTTCAGACTTTTTTTTCTTTTCTAAACTTTTCCAGAAAATGACAAATTATTTTTGTTTTGTAAGTCAAAAATGAAATTCAGTATTCTGTTTTTATCAAAATACTGAGAAGTGATCTGATGATGTGAATTTCACATGAGTAGCAAATAATTTCTATATTAATAAATCAAAAGTGAAGATCCAAGAGCAGCCACTTGATATCATTCTGATTTGCTAATTATCAGCTACTCTAATGGATGCTTCAATCAGAGACAGAATGTGAAATATAGGAAACTTGCTTTGCTATTCAAATACAGATGAAACCGCTTACTGTGATCACTTTCTTTTAGATAACAATTACCGGCTGATAACATTAAGCAAAGAATATAAAAATTTGAACAATTTACATTCATCATTATAAAATGTTTGTTATTGAATTCATTGTTATAAACAAATTTAGATTATAATAATTAATGAATTTTATAATAATTTTTAATTCATTTTAAATAAAATGTTTGGGACCGACTGATTTAAAAAAGAATTTTTTATAGCAATAACTGTTTGATAACATTATCAGTGATTATGATAAATGATGTCCTTTCTATTTTTTATTATCAAATTTTAACATTGTAATATGAGAAGTGGTCACAGATTGAGATCTTGTATAGTCGGAACAAAATCAATTATTTAGAGCTAAAGAACAGAATATATTTTAATATATATTTCAATCCTATGAATTTGAATGCAAAATATTTTATTATTTTATATAGAAAGAAGCTTCTAATACAGAAATTTGTATATCATTAATGTAAGTTTAAGAAACCAAAAAGATAAATTGTATATCTGATAAATATAATTTAAAAAGAAACCTGAGAACTGTATTATTTTTTAACAGCAATGATTCAATTAATATTTCTATCGATTTGTGTATTGGATATACTGCTGCTGTAGTCTGCCATTTTTTGGATTGAATAATATCCTTAGCTAAAGTTCCTTCCATTTTTTACCTGTCTGTAAGTTATGGTAATGACCCTCACCTACCAGTCACCACAAGTCCGAAGATTTAAATGTTTTGGCTGTTGTACTCAACAGCTTTCTTCGGGTGTTTTCCATATTCGGTAATGCTCTCGGAATCTTGAGTCGAACCTCCCATTCAATCTGCGGAGGTAGAATGTTCTCATTTCACCATTTATGCATCTTGTATTAGGCAATCTTGTTTCAATAACACAACAGCCCACTGAAGAAGGCCGGGGGTTACAATGGCCGAAACGTTGTGAATATAGAAACAACCAAGATGAGGACCAATGTTCCCTCCAGTTTTTAAGTGCGCAAAAATCTGATGTTATACAAATTTTTTCCATGTGACAATAGTATGTGCGCACCTTTGAATTAGACATATTAAAGCATAGGGCCGTAACTCCACCACACATTCTGCTGCGGTTTCAGTAGCATGTAGGTTTTATGGGGCGGAGTTGCTAGCCCCCACACCCAATCCTCTTCTTTTATTCGGGCTTGGGACCAGCAAGCAGTTTGAATTCAGAGTTTTCCAACTTGTAGATTGGTTGCCAACCAAGGCTGAAAGGCCCAGTCTGCCCTTTTTTTCAAGATTTTCTCAATTTTTACTTGTGTTTCAACTTAAGGGATCTTTGAAGCAAATGAAGCCTTTTCCCCTCTTCAACTGAAATTCCTGACCATAAATGATGGAAGATATTGTTTCTACCTTTTTTGAGAACATTGAAAAGTTGCCTTCACCTTCTGCTTAGGCTTTAGGCTACAAGACTTGTCTTGTATAACTTGATGCCAGGAAAACAACATTTCGTCTGGATAGTCTTGTCAACAGGACTTAGTTTTCTCCCAAATTCTTCCGTCTGTTCTGCTGTGCTTGTTGTTAAATTATAAAACACTTTTCTCTTTATATGGAATTAAAGTTAGGTGGTTTAATAATAGGGTAGAAAGGTAGTTTAATAAAATGGTAGGAAGGGAAAGGGCCTGTTGGCTGCTACTGATACTATAAGTATCACAGAC
>VCCN01000272.1:1498658-1511082 GCA_006491835.1 Architeuthis dux | reverse complement strand
TAAGGCCGGCACGGCAGTGTTATGGTTTACAATAAACGAATAAAACAATTTTGCACATTGTAATTTAAAAAATAAAAAAAACACTAAAAATTAAGATGAGAGGAAATAGCAGTCAAAAATGAATAAAAATGTTTTACAATACTTCTTTTGTTTACTAAAACTCAAACAGTCATTGCCGTGCCAGCTTAGTACGAAAGTAAAAAAACGTTAGCTTCTTTAGCGGTGATCGGTCAAATCAGTTCTTATGATGCAATCCATTTTTGACAGTTAAGTCGTCCTATTTTTCCTTTAAAAAAAATTAAATGCCTATCTTATATACTGGCATATATAGTAATGCTGGCAAAACTTTTAAATAAGGCAAATCTGAGTTATGGGGGAAAAAAATACCTTTTTGTTTTATTTATTTTTTTCTCCATTTAAACATTGAAAAGTGTACTTTAAAAATCCAATTGTGGATACGACTCACTTAGGGTGGAATTTGTATTTTTTATTAGCCAGCCTCATATTATATAATAACGTTTGTCATTTCTGTATATATTTTCACCATTTTCAAGGCAGAAGCTACCCAGTTAACTGATGAGTTTATTTTTTTATATCTTTTAATATTGTGTGTATGTGCCCTATACACTGGCATATTATCTATCACCCGGGCCCCCTAGGCTGAGCTATGGTAAGGCTCCCTCTTTATTGAATAGAATAAAATGATGTTAAGTAAATTATATTGTTGTACTGTGTATAATATATACAGTATTACCCATAAATAAGTACGCCCCTACGACTTTTTAATAGAAAGTTAATTTTCTTCTAAACCAAACATAGCAGGATTTTATTTTTAGTGGAACATTACACAATCAAAACAGATATTATCAGGTATTATTCATGACCAAACTCTACAGCATTGAAACTCTGTTGCAAAAAATATTTTTTTGTAGTGTTGTACTCATCTTTGGACAAAATATTTTTGGCAACAGTTTCAATGCTGTAGAGTTTAGTCATAAATAATATTTGATAATATCTGTTTTTGATTGTGTAATATTCCACTAGAAGTAATAAAATACTGCTGTTTGGTTTAGAAGAAAATTAACTTTCTATTAAAAAGTGGTTGGCGTGTACTTATTTATGGGCGATACTGTATGCAAAAGTACTGAAATATCATCCAAATTACTCCAGTGTACACTCAAACCATTTTTTTTCTTTTGGGACCCCCCTCCCTTTTGGGCCCCTTCTCAGCCTAATGGATAATCCGCCACTCCCTATACAAATGACTGAGGATTGAATTTAATATTGTCATCTTCTAATATCCTTTGTGGAAAGTCGTTTTCTTCTTCTTTGTCTGCAGATAGACGACCCCCAACTCTTTACCTTTGTGCCAAGATTCATAGGTTTAACAGCTCGATTCATGTCCGTGTCCATCTTTTCTGTGTAGCATCTCTCTTGAAAGTTGTGTCATTCTTGTTCGCAAATCATGAGTTCAGGGGCTTTAAACATAGTTTTAGACACGCGGAGGAATGATTGGGTGATCTTATTGCAACTTTACACTCATCAAAATATTTCTCTTCTCCCCCCCCTCTTTCCACTTCCCTCTCACTAATCATTATTATATTTTTCCTTCATCTTTCTCACCCTCTCACTTTTTGCTTTATTTAAAGTCCCCCTCCTTTTTCATGCTTGTTTCAGTATACATGGTGTCTATAAAGTTTGTCTATTTTATTACACTGTTTAAACAAAAATAGACATGGACACACTGTATTAAAAAAAAATTTTTTTTTTTCAAATTCCACTGCTATGCAAAATCTCACCTGGGGAAATGCTGCTGGGACTGTTTAGGGCTAAATGCTGTTCCAGCTTTGCAAACCCACCTGACCTGACCCGACCCGACACTATCTGACAAAAAAGGTTTGCGAGATGCATTAAGACAGATTTTTTCCTTTTCTGGGCACAGATCTTTGGGATTTTTTTGTTTGCTCTTGTCTCATGGCTTGGCTTCGCGAACAAAGATTTAGGAGGGTTTTTTTCCACGTCTTGCAGGCTCTTGGGTGCCTGCAAGGCCTGTACGTGGAATAGCCCTCTGGCCTGTGCGATAAAGTTTTTGGTGAAGTGCGGAGTGTGCACGACAGATCCCGCCCTTCAAAACAAGGGTTTGCATGCCATGGCCCACTGAGGTGGGAAGGTGGGAGCAAGGTCCCAAGGTCATAGGGTTTCCTTCTTCAATGTACTCGTGTAGAATATTTTCATTTTGTTCATTCATGCATCACGCTTCTGTTTGGGGCAAATCAGTGACTTAATGACTAAAACATTGTGAACACAAAAGCCTCGTGATTTTGGATGAGTGTACAGTTTTAATAAAATTACCTTTACGACAGTGTTTTTCTTTTTTTTCTCATACCTAAAATTTAGAACTCTTAACGAACATTTTCTCAATATTCGTTAATTTGTGTATTTTATAACAAAAATTGTTTTGTTTTTATTTTATTTTATTTAAAAAAAAAAAAAATTCTTTTAACCTTTGGCACTCTGCATTCTTTTTTCAAGGGCGCCAAGATTTTGTGCACTTAACAACTTTAAAGGCCTTTAACTTGTGTGTTTGTTCATGTATCACTGAAATTGACATAAGGAAAATTGCGAAATTCAAACACTATCGTTCAGCGATCGGAGTCGGCTGCAGTGGCAGGACAGACTTTTTGCTCAGCGAACGAAGTCGCCTTCAGAATGCTAAAGGTGGAATCTAAATCATAGGCACCGCACAAGAGCTCTGGAACTTGAAAAGGTTGAATTAAAAATTGAGGCTAAGTGTTCAATTTCTGGAGCTGAGTAGGCAAGCCGTAATAATTGTAGTTTAAGAAAAGGGTTTATTGAAAAAAACAGTGGGATTTAAGCCTGCTCAGCCTAATTGTTAATCTGCCACTGATTCTACAGGCTTGAAAAACTCTTCCTTGCATCTCATCGTTAAACTTTTGAGAAATTTGGATCTGTTACTTCAGAGGTTCTTAAACTTTTTTCCCTGCAGATCAATTAATGGTCTCAAAAAACATGTGCGAACCCCTAAAGAGTTGATTAGGTGATTATATGTATAAATCTTTTGGGGGACTATTGTCTTCATTTTTTGAACACAGCGTTTCGGCCATTATACCCTACAGCGTTCTTCTGGTGGATGTTGTAAATGGGGAGGGTTTGGAATGCTCCCCATTTACGATACCCACCTGAAGACAGTTGTAGGGTACAACAGCCGAAACGTTGTGGTCAAAAGATGAACCAAGAAGAAGACAACAGTCTGAAAGAATCTATACTTATTGATGATTCCCCCCCATCTAAAAAATTCAGACCGAAATTAGGTTATATAACAAAGAAATTAAGCAATCATAAGTTTTCACAAACTACATTTATTTCAAAATGATTTTCCTTTTGTGGACCTCCATACATGGGTCTCACAAACCACTCTTTGAGAACCGCTGTGTTACACAATAAGTAGCCAATAGATAAGGCAGCTGTAACTCCTGATTAACATTCAACACTACAAATCAATGGAGGCACCCTAGTAAGACATTTAACTCTTGGTAGATTTTTGTTAAATCTACTTTTGACAAACGCAACAGATATTCTCACTTGTGCAAATATTCTTTTCTTTTAGTATATAGCATAATTGTTAGTCAGACATAAAGAGATCTTAAAAACTAACTAAACAAAAAATTTCCATAAATCTACAGATATATATATTTACTAAAAAAAGGACTTGAAAATTTCATAGCAATTACAGTGTTTGCCAAATTATTATGCAAATACGATTTTCTCTTTTTAATTCTGTTAAAATGGGAGAATTAAAAATATTTTCACACAAATATTTGCATAGCATTATTATGCAATGCCTGCACATATTGAACCTAAATGTACAGCTGGTGAAGAATACAAGGTATTTTTTTACAATTCCTCAATTTTTATTGTGCCAAATTATTAAGTATGGTTAGAAGAACACAGTAAGACACTAATTATATCTTGATTAAATCATTAAATGATGCACAGTTAGAATGAAGAAAGTTTAAATAAGCTATAAAAACTCATACATGAAATACTGAAGCCTATAGATTAACATGTAATTTTGAAAACAAAAACTGATATAAATCATTTACTTTGAAATGTAAAATCCTAGTCCACGAATCAGATATTAGTTGATCATCCATTGACTTTGTTAAATTTTGAAGCTTGCCATAAGTCTTCTTCGGTAGTAAACTTACGCCCATCTTCATACACCTTCCTCTTGAGGATGCTCCAGAGATTTTCAATTGGGTTGAGATCTGGAGAAAATGGTGGCCAGTCCATTAATCTACCATTTCTGAAACCCATTTGTGGTGATGGTGTGAACCACGAGGTCGAACCTCTGCCCAACCACAGCCGAAGAGACTGTGGCGGCGCTGTTGGAACATCCGGGGTACCTGCTCATGTTTTGCTGCGCCAGACATTTCACATACAGGCACTTGAATCATTCCTTGGCATGATACAATTTGCTTTTGGCTGCGGTCTTACGAACGTTGTTAGTGTAGCGCAAATATTTGAAGGAAAACAGTGCGTTTGCCGGTGTCGTACGGAAGAGATTCCCTCTGAAGAGGTGTGTCCTGTGAAAGAGACTTTTCTACTACACCATTTTAGTCAGGTAGTCGACCGTTGCATGCGCACGGTGCGAAGGGGCGTTGTCTTGCATGAAGATAAGTTTTGTACGTAGGCTGAGAGACTTGTTCATAATCCAAGGCTGAAAATTGACCTTCAAAAATTCAATATATGCCTGGGAAGTCTTTTTTACACCATCTGGTACACAGCAAAGTCCAACCAACTCGTCTCCTACAATTCCAGCCAAGAACATAACTCCTCCATAACTCCAAGGAACAGCCATTTCTACAGCTGCCATGAACGTTCTCTCACCCAAACCTCACCCTCCTATGATTCTCTTACCCTACCAAAGAGGGATTGGTGAACGCCTTAAAAAAAAAGTATGTACGCAATTCGACATCAAAGTCATTTTCAAATGTTCACACACACTCTGATGTCTACTAAGTAGTATTGTTTATACTGGAGAAACGGGCCGCCCCCTCAAGGTCAGACTTGATGAACACAAGAAGGCCATAATCAGCGGCGAGATAAATAAGTCTGCTATGGCCGACCACATCTGGAGAGAAAATGGAGAGCATCTTCCTCTTTGGGAGGAAGTCCAGATTATTGACAGAATGATGTTGGAAGCAGAGAAAAATCAAAGAGGCAGCTCACATGAAAATGTCGACTAAACGCATTAGTCAGACAAGTGCTGATTTCAACCCGATGTGGCTTCCACTTCTCAACAAAGCTAAATCAGACAAGACAAAGACACAGAAACACCCGGGTCATGTGCTATAAGGGTTATCCCCTTTAAACATAACTTCAGTTTAACCCATCACACTCGGATTTTACACCTGAAGAAGGCCGAATAATGGATCGTACGAAGCGTTGTGTTTACAACACAAATAACAAGGAGTTCAATCGTCAGAAGAACCATTTGAACATAACTCCTCCTCCTCCGACACTGACACCTTAGTTGTACAGGACGCTTCTCTTCCTTTGCAACCCAGCTTGAACTCTGTCCATCCGGTCCATCAAGGGTAGCTCTTCACTTGTAAAAAGAACAACATTGAAATCAGTTTTCAAATACTTTCTACCCATTCCAGACGTTTCACATTGTGTCTGGGCTTCAAAGGCAGTCGAATATCAGACTCAACGCATTTTGCAATATGGTGAAGAATTTGGCATCGAAATGATCTGGACACGATTTCTTGATCAACCTCCTTAAATATAGTTTTGCTGGACTTGCTCTTATCTGATCGTCTACGCAATGCACCAGGGTCTTCAACGTATTTCTTCACTGTTTGACCTGTCAAGCATTTTTTGCTATTTCAAGGGTTCTACTGCCTTTTCCAAGCTGTGTGACGATAGAATTCTTCCTCAGCTTGTGATAAATCACTTTTATGACCCATAATTTGATATTTTTACAGTAGTTACATAATAATAATTTTGGACACTTAAATTGCAAGGCTATAACAAAAATGGCTTCCGTTTACATGTGCACGGAATGTCTTCGTTTTTACTACCTTAGGCCAGATCGGTGTTGCCAATGTTTGTGTTCAATTATTTTTCTCCATCTTTTATGAAACGAAATTTACAATAATCGATCCCTTTTGCATAATTATTTGGCACACACTAGTGTTAGATTTCCATTTAAATAGTATTCGACAAAGTATTGTAACCTAATTTGAATTACCTTCATCTTAATTTTAGTTGTATTAGGTTATCCCACATGAAATGGCTGTTTATGAAAGAAAAAATATGCTTGGTGACATCCGAAAGTTGTTTCTGAAATCTGATACGAGGACAACTGTTCGAGCTCCTGCTAAAAATGTACAGTTTCCACAACATCCCTTAAATTCTCATCAACAACTGATTGGGGGCGTCCTCGAGGGTCATTATCCAGGCTCATATTTCTGGAAAAAAATTTGTCGAATCAACATCACACTGTTCTTTGTGAGTTCCCATTCCAAATGCATTTTTTGCTGTTCTTGAGAGCTTGAACAGCATTTTTACTGAGTTTGAACTCCTACAAAAACAATAGTCTGATTTCCTTTTGAAGACAGCATCGGCAAGAGCGAAAAGTTGAAAATTTAAAAGAAAGCTAATGTATAATTAGTTGAACATGTATAAATACATTTTATGCTTCAGAATTTGTCAAAATCACAAACAAATGCCAAAAAACAACCATTTCATGTGGGACAACCTAATATTTATACAACTATCAATTCAAATTAATAAAAACAACTAAAATTAAGATAAAGGTTAATAAGTAGTCAGAACTGGTAAAAAAATGGGTTACAAGACTTGATCTAATAATAATTGATTGGATTTATTAAGACTACTACTGTATTAAATACAAAAACAACATGGCGGCGATAAGTCTGAGTAAAGGGTAGGTTTAAAAAGGTGAAAATCACCTTTGTATGGTCATGAAGCTTCCGTGGCGGAGTGGTCATTGCAGTCAGATATCAACTGGGCTTCTCTCTAGTAAAGGGACGTGAGTTTGATTCTCACAGAAGCTTGCTCTTTATTTCCAATCGTGCTATTTATTTGTTGCCGTACAAAGAGCCCGAATTGATAGTTGTATAAATACAACTAGAATTAAAATGAAGGTAAATAAATAGTCAAAATTAATTAAGGTTTCAGTGAGTTTGTAATTACCCTGGCTTAATTTTTGAGGACTAATGAAGCAAATTGCTTAAATTTTGAATCCAATTCTCTTTTATAGCTGCCTCCATAATTATTGCTTGACTAGCATAGTACCCATCAAAAATGACGGAATTATTTATTTTATGAATTGATGAAACACTCATCTGATCCTCATTTCCCTGCATTTGGCTTTGTGTAGTACTATGTACTGGATGTAAACAAAAGTGAGTAAAGTTGTGCCTGCTGCTTGCTTGGTTACTAACTTGTAACTTAATTTCACCCAATAATCAAATAAGTTTAGCCTAACGGATATGCTACTTGCCTGACAACCTTCCAGTTGGATGTTCAAATCTCAGCAAGGTTACATTCATTTTATGTTTGCTTTAGCATGACGGAAACCAGCAAACAAAAAAGTGACAGCTGTTTTTATATAATAAGATGTGTTTTTGCATTTACTAAGACTCAATGAATTAAAATTTGCCTTCCTTTTAAAAATCAAATAGGGATGGTATAGCTCCAGGGATTTGTTGAAACACTGTTTGTCATGAAATTGTCTGATGCAATTTTACAAACTGACCATTCCTTTCTCTGTCAAACTCGTTTGTTGATGGGTAATAATAATTGCTGTCCCCCTGCAAGCATCGCTAAAAGCTGAAGTTGTTCCAAAGAGTCCTTGTTTAAAGTCAGACACTTTCATTAAAACTCAGCATTCTTTTTCAAGGGTGCCAAGATTTTTCCTCAAATGAAATCGCTTATGAAGTGCTAAATGTTAAAATGAGGTTTCGTTATCAAATCTTATCCGCTAAGCAACAAGGTAGACATTATGGTCTCTCATTCAATGCTCTAACTACTGGTGCCAGACAAGCCTTGAATAAATGTCAATACAAATTAATATTATTTTTTCAGTAGCTTTTACTATCTTAATTTCTAGGTGTTTTCTATCACAACTTAACTCACTGCCATAAATTGATGGCCTCAGTTAACAGCGCAGATAAGAAATAAATAAGTCTACGGTGAGACTGGAACTCACATCCCACTTACCAGAGAGGAGCTGTTTATTTCCGATAACTCAACTCACTATCATAGATTGATGGCCTAAGTTGTGATTTTAAAAAAAGTCAAAAATTAATAATGGTCTCCAATACTTCATCTAATGAAAATTAATAATAATGGTTTAGATAGAAATTAATAATAATGGTTACAATACTTCATCCAATAGAAATTAAGATGAAGGTAAATAGTATGTCTATTCTGTCTTATTTTGATTGTATCAATAAATTATATTCTGAGCTCCATGCAGCAATCATTTGGGCCTTTTTTTTTGAAGGGATATAATTACAAATTCAACTTTGTGCCCTGTAACTCCATATGTAAGGAAAATGATTAATAAAATGTGTGGATTTTATGATCTAAAGAAAAAATTGATAAAAAACTGTGCAAAATTTAGGCATTTATTGTGACAATAAATTTGTTAGTAGATGTGTCTGCAAGAACATCTGGTATTTGTTGTTTCTAGTTTCAATGTTTTCTTTTAAAAAAAAAACTGGTCAGGTTAGTCATTCAACAGAAACCATCTTTTGGCAGTAGACCATGTTGGATGATCAATTAAAAGATTGGTAAAAGGTGTGATCAATCAATAAGTTACTTCTATCCCATTTTGTTGGGCAGTGATCACTAAAAGAATTCTGAATTTTCAAAAAAAAACGTGTGAATGCTGCTGGACACAAACTGAGGGATCAATTTCGCATAATGTTACATTGCAAATTGAACCCCCACTTAAAAACCTGGGCTGGTGGGGAGGGGGTAGAGAAAAAATGCCTTTTCTAAACAATGACTAAATGTTTCCATTTTTAGCTCTCTAGCTCCATTGGTTCGGCCTGTATGTGCGACACACACAGCCAGCCATATTTCTAATAAGTGACTAATTCTGGCTTTTCTTGTACAGTGACCATTCATCATTGATTTTGTTCTGGGAGGGCAATGGTTTATGTTGTTCCATGGGCTGCAACTCTTAGGAGGGTGACACAAGGTCTCTCTCTCTCTCTCTCTCTCTCTCTTTGTTAAAACTAAACTAAACTAAATCTTTCCCCTTTCAGTGTAATGAGGATGTACTGCCTGTTGAACAGATATCCAATTCACGTTTTTTTAAAAATTTTCATTATCATAGACTAACCCTTTGAATGGTTATTTTAGTGTCTTAGATACATGAAAATTACCTCAATAATATAAGGGAGGTAATCTTCAAATTCTGCTTGAAATTAAATTATGAGTTAGGGTTATTCGTTCCAATAAATTATTTAAAATTTCGTGGCCCAACAATCAGTCAAAGTTGCTGGGAAATAATTTTCTGAATCCATTCATAAACCTGTTTTGCCTGCAGAAATATTGAAAGATTTTTAAAATTTATTTGAACTAATTCAAGGGAGGCAACTTTAAATAACTTCCATTAAGAATTGCTTCCCCTCAATTATCATACAGAAAAACAATGTTTGAATAAACGCATTCTATCAACCAATATTTTTTTTTTGTGAGAATGGAAACAACTCCCTTCTTACCCTCTGCTTAAACTACCTAACTTTCTTTCTCCCCTCTCTACCCTTGTATTAAACTATCTTTCTTTTCTCTCCCTACCTTGTCTGTCACACTTATAGTATCAGTAGCAGCAGTCATCATGTGTACAACAGCAGGCTCGGCTAACTGTCGGCAAAACAACGGTTCATGAACTAGTATATACATTACAAATAAAATTCTTAATTATTGCCTATCATTTGTATTTTCCAGTTATTTAATTTTAGATTTGATTTGTTTAACGGCACATCAACCTTTGGTGGGTCATTTAGTGCCGAATTCGGTTTCTTTTTGAATGCACAATTTATGTAGACAGCCTATTGTGGACAAATTATAGATTGATTGATTTGTTTAGTGGCATATCAACCCTTGATGGGTCATTTAATGCCTAAATCAGTTTAAAATTTAAAAAAAAGAAAAAAAACCTTTCACCAGAGTCTTGCTACTTTGGTGGTGGTGGTGGTGGGGGGGGCTTACCCCTCTGCAGGATATACAGTCGGCATATTCTAGGCCCCAGCCGACAGGGCCATTCATTTTAGTAAATATCTATTTTGAAGTTACAATTTTTCAGTTTTGGTCATTTTTTCATAACATTGATCTGTGAAACTTTTTTCACTTGTTCCTGGGTAATAAGTGTTATTTTCTGATTATGTCCAAAAAGTATAGAAAATGTCAATTATTCCCTTCAAACTTTGCTTTTGCGACCAAGACAGTGATAATTTCAAATCTACTTATTTTCAATGGGATAATGGGTGAATTTGCACATTGTTATTAAAAAAAAAGTAAGAAAAATGAATATCACTGTCCTGATCACAAAAGCAAAGTTTGTTAAAAATTCTACCCCTGACGAGGGCTGAAGAACGAATCGGCCAAAACATTGTGTTGACAAGATCAGAAGAAGAGAGTCAATTGTCTGAACAAAAACTGGAATTGTAATGATTCTTCTCAAAGTTACAGACAAAAGATTTAAAACCTTTTATTAAAAAACAAACATTACTCTGCATAAAAAAAGCGTATCAAAGTGTACAGTCGATTAGTTGGCACTTATTTGGATGTGTCCGTGTGGATTTTGGCAGTGACCTGAGGGGGGGGGGAGGCAAGAGGTAGGGTCAGTTGGTGCAATCTGGTTGGAAGTCATCATCATAAATCTCGGTTTTTGATGTAACGATTGCCTTCAGAATGGCGACCAAAGTAGACATATTTGCTTTTTCCAAATTTCACTGCAAAGAAAAAACAAAACGATTTGTAACAAGTTTTGATAATTCAACTCATTCTTGTTTTCCTACCATAAGAATTAAAATCCTCAAC
Organism: Architeuthis dux; assembly: GCA_006491835.1. Lineage (NCBI taxonomy): Eukaryota > Metazoa > Mollusca > Cephalopoda > Oegopsida > Architeuthidae > Architeuthis > Architeuthis dux. The sequence continues at coordinate 1,499,973 of VCCN01000272.1, read as the reverse complement.
AAAATTTGGGGTGTAAACCAATATGTAAAATCTGTTCCCTTACTAACTGAGCTAAATTGACAAATATGATAAATCTTCCTTAATATCTAAGACTTAATATATATACAATACAAAAGTTGCAGTAATCATCTTCAGTCGGAATAGAAGTTAGAGTGGAGTTTGACCCTGCAGCATCCAGTCTTGCTTTTATTATTTCTATAATGTTTCAACCAATCCATTCTACAGCCTTCTTCAAGTGTACTATCTACATGTAAAGAGAGAGAGAGAAAGAGAGACTCCTTTTTTTTCCAGTAGAGCCAAGTAACAGACGCAGCATACATCAACATGTCGGCTAAATGTATGAGTCAGATTGGTGTGGAATTCAACTTGATATGGCTCTCGCTGCTCAACAGGCACACCGTATGGAAGTCCTTGCCTAACAAAAAGGAGTTAATAACATCTGCAACCTACGTTACAAGCGTTGAAGATGAAGTAGGGAATAAGCACCCCAAAATTGACCGAATTGAAACGGGCACATTTTGCCTTAACACCGGATGACTTCACTGAAACGTCAGCAGTCTTACCAAGATAAACAAATACAATGTGTTTTTTAGGGGAGATCATGGCTTTACATGACAAGTTTAAAATTAAAAAAGTGAGATCGAAATTAATAATCTCAAAGTTTTTAAAAACTTTTTTTCATCCAGTCCAGAAAAATTATGGGCAAAATAGAAAGAAAACAGAAGCATTTTTAAAGTTTTGTTACGAAAATGTTTACATCCACAATGTTGTTTAAAAATGTTTAAAACAGGCGCTACTCCTCATAATTCTGAATGTAGTAAAACACAATGAAACATGAAGAAACCGCTAATGGTTTCAATATTAAAGTTAGCAGCAACACTTGGGACTCTGTTAACAAAAAAATTTCTATTTGCTACTGCTACTTGGCACTACTGGAAAAAAAAGTCCCTCTCTTTGCATACGGAATGTACACCTGAAGAAAGCCGTAGAATGGATCAGCTGAAACGTGAGAATAACAAAAATAACAAGAAGAATGAGTTCAATTGTCTGAAATGCTTTGAATGTTAAGGACTCTTCTCAAAATTATAGACAGTATCTTTTTTGTTTTGAATGTCTTCCTCTTTTTCTGCTGGTCTGATTGAAGAAGGCAAATACAGGTATCCCTCGTTTATTGACCAATTGCAGTTACGACCCCAACCAATTGTACCATCAACTTTCTCTCAAACAACATTTATATTCTTTTTTTGGACTGGATTTTTAAAACATTGATTTAAGTAGTGCCGAAAAAAGGTATAAGAACAAATCCTTAGACCTC
>VCCN01000272.1:1473093-1483622 GCA_006491835.1 Architeuthis dux | reverse complement strand
ATATCATATGTAAGAAGGTGTGGCTGAACGAATCAATAGTTCAACCATTCTTCGTAACCTGCTTACTAGAGTGGGTCCCTCCAAGAGAAAGGTTTGATGAAAAAACTTAATTTACAATATTCCATGTAAGTGTTAAAAAGAATACAAGGGAGAAACTGGCAGTTTGGAATTCTTTGTTTACAAAAGAAAGGAATTGAGAACATCTCCACGAATCTCCAAAAATTATGGAACAAGCTGTACTGCATGCTTTGCTGAAAATATAATAACTTATATTACAAGTGTTGCTGTTAATGTTTAAACTTTCTGTTTGTTACTGTTATCTGCTTTGCACTACCGGAAAAAGAGACCCTCCCTTTCGATATGGATATTACATCTGAAGAAGGCCTTAGAATGGATTGTCCGAAACGTCATAGTGTTGTATAGTGGGGTAAATGTCCTGGACTTGGATAGAAAGGAGACTCGAAGACTTGCTTGTAAAAATATCTGGACATATTTTTATTTCATAGCATACATCTTTGTTGGCCGGAGAGTGAAGAGTGGGAGAGAGATGATGGGTGCCGAGAGACCTTTCCCAACAGGGGAACTTGGTCTTATGTCTTCCCAGCCCTAGGCAGTCTGCCTCCTTGCTGCTTGGGTCTCTGAGTTTTCTGTTTGGGGCTGCTCTCTGTTCGGGTCTGCTTTATAGGTTTCTCGAACACCCACACAGGTGTCATCCACATCCTGTTTGTTGGACACCCATGCATATACCTATTTCCTAAGGTGAGCAGGTCACTTACATTTCCGCACGGGTGTTTGACCCTGGAATAACCTTTTTGTGGCAGCATATCATAACAATAGAAACAACATAAATAAAAAAAAGAATGAGTTCAATTGTCCAAAACACTCTTTGAAAGATAATGACTCTTCTCAAAATTATAGACAATATCTTAACAGCATTGTCTGTGTAATCTATAACAATGCACAACAAAGATTACCATTACATGTAATTGTTACTACCAGGTAATTGTTGAGAAGACTCAAGGTCTAGTGTCATTGATGAGTTGAGGGTGAAATTTATTAATGGAAACATTTTAATTGTAAAACCTACACCTCTGGGTAAAACAAAATCAGTGATACCCAACAAACATAAATACAAAAAACAAATTTTGCTTTTTGAAGAGGCGATTGTGTTGGTAGGTAAAACATGTATAGAGGTTTGTTTAGTTTGGTATAAGGCCACAAGTGTAGGGCATCCAGTGAGAATAAGTATCAAACTCAGTACAGGGTAGTGGCATACCAAGGTGGGGGCAGAGAGGGCGGCCCGTCCCAGGTGACACCATCAGAGGGGGTGACACCAAGATGACTGCTTAAAACTTTTCTTGGTAATTCTTTTTTCTAATGAAATATCTGTCTGTCCACACGATATCTCCGAAAGTACTCAGTGAATTTCAATGAAAATTTGTGGAAGGTTTGGAAATGGGGTAGGGAAGAGTTGGTTAAATTTTGGGGTGGATCCAGGAATACTTTTTGATTGAGAGCTATTTTTCTGTTTCATTGTTTCATACATTTATGTCAACACGATATCACCAAAAGTTCTCAGACAGTTCTCAATGGGTTTCAATGAAATTTTGTGGTAGGATGTACAATAGGGTATGAAAGAAGTGAATAGATTCTGGGGCGGATCCATGCACAATTACCTCCCCTACGTCGTAGTTATATGTCCACACCACATAATATCGTCAAAGATTCATGTCTATCTACACAATATCACAAAAAGTTCTGCAGGGGGGGGGGGGACACCATGAGTTACCACCCCGAGTGAAACCAACTGTAGGCACGCCACTGGTACATGACAGTAGTAATGGTCTCCGAGAGTGGCTTGCCTACAAAACAACCAGTGAACCATGGATTCATTTTGTATTTGTAACAAGAACAAACAAGATGGACTTCATGGTCTTTTTTATAGTTGTCTTGTCCAAATTTCTTAGACGAGAAGTAGTTTTTCTTTCATCTTATTTTTGTTGCTTTTCATCGCAACCCTCAGGTTGGGTTTATTCTACGACCAGCACAACTTAGCAAAGGTGGTCCTGATTGAAATTCTGCTAATGTCACATAAATAAGGAAATACATAAATCATATTGTTACTGCTTCGTTTCATAAACTTTCGACAGATCGCAATTCTGCGCTATGTCACGAGATGTCCAGTTGGGACCACCTTTGCTAAGTTGTACTCTGTGAACCGTTAAGCAGCAGCATAGATCGGAAATAAAGAAGTCTATTTGAAGTTTCATTTTGTATCCTCATATCTACCAAATCTCCCACATTTCCCGGGATACTCCCGCATTTTGAAGCCAAGTGCTGTCTCTCCCCCGCATGCAAGGAACTTGTACGAATCTCTCGCATTGAAGAAAAAAAAACAAAAAAACCTGTAGTTTTTCTTCTATTTGCAGACCTACCAAGTCTCCTGCATTTTGTTGATTATCTTGGTTTAAAGTTATGTTAAGATAGGTTTTCAATACACTGAAATAACTGTTTTAGAGATTTTAGGAAATCTCCCTCCTGAGAATTTCTAAACCTTGGCACGTCTGTAACCTTTAGTTTAATAATGACTAATGTCATTGAATTTTAAGTCCGGTTAGACTAGTGACTCTTACCAAAACAAAACTAAAATCAATTGATTTTGTTTGAGTCATTATGTAACACAATCATCTCAATTAGATACATCCAAAAGGCAAAAAGGTTAAAGATAGAACCGTTATCTATTTTTGTCGGGCAACATTTTTTAGTAACTTATGCAATCTGTTGCATTTTTAACATCGAGTGTGTGTGGCTGCGAGTATGAAATTTTCACACTCGCTACGTGACGTCAGTAGAATTTCAATCGGGGACCACCTTCGTTAAGTTATGCCGAAAACACCGTTAACAAGAAAATTTAAAAAATCTGAGATCGAAGAAAATTTTAAAAAAAATGTTGCAGACAATAATCAACAATCATATAAAACCGTAGAACGCAATGCGTATCCATATATCTTTTGCGTAACACTTTTCAATGAGTGCATAATACTACACTCTGATCCTTAGCAGAGGGCCGGGGAACGACAATTTGATCCAAAGCAGCGTGCACAGATATTAGGCAGAAGGGCCGATCCATACGTAAATGATCGTCATTTTTGATAGTTTTATTTATAAATGAAAAAAGTTAGTGAAAAATCACTAAATATGTCGGTTAGTTTATTCTCTACGATCGTGTTAATTCCGTTCAAACTCACAATATATTATTAGTGTTTACACACAATTGTCAATTAATATTGGTCTCATTTGGATGAGGTTTTCTATCTTAGAAAGAGAATGATGAGGTCATTACTTTCATTTTTCAATTATAATAGCAAGTGTATGTACAAATCAATTCAAAGACAAATTAATGAGGGTCCATTCTTAAGTAAAAATATTTACACTATTTAAAAAAAATAAAGTAACCGTTTTAGTACCTGCATCCCCTGAATTAAAACCACAACCATAGCCTTTGACCTATACAAAGTATACTCGAAATTTCATTGTAAAATACTGGAATACCTATAAACACAAAAATTACTTTTATGCTAAAATAAACTGTATTTTTGAATTCCTCATGACTGAAAACCATGATTTAGCCCTTTAAAGTACTCAGATATGTCAATTGGGAGACGAGATATGAAATTCTGGATTGTTTTGGTGTGTGCTGGCGGCCATTTTGTTTGCTGCAAATGAGGTAGTTCTTCTCAACTTTTTTCTTGGGAACATCTTTTCTAAAAGCGGACATCCTAAGGTACCCTACTCATAGGATCCTGGGGTGGGGGTGGATGCAGGGTAGGCCCCCGGACTATTTCATAAATAAATTCAGTCAGTAATCACTGAATAAATTTTATCAAATTTCATCAATCAGTTGAAACTTAGATTTTTTAAAAAGCAATAATTGTATATTTGACACTGAACATTTTCCAATTGATTTTCTACGTATTTTCTTTTACAAATAAACACAAGTTTAAAAAACAAATAACCCCGTTTCGTTTCTAATGGAAGAAAAAAACCATTATATCAGATTTTTCTCTAATTCTTCTACCTTTTAATGAATGAATGGTATAAACATTGATTAAACGAAACCGTTATATGTGATTGAGAAGTTGCTTTATTTTGTTAAGTCCGTGGTCATCACTATCTATTGCAAATTTTACAAAATATACAAATTGACCGAAAACAAAGGACGTGTATTATTTAAAATAAACTAACAACCAAAGCCTGGGACTCGAAAACCGCCACAGGAACGTGACTAGCGTCATTGCCATATGAGCCACGGTACCCAAATCTCGCCTTGAATAAAACAAGGGAGGGAAATAGAAGAAGAAAAAAGAAGGTAACTAACTTTTTAATTATTGACTATTTTTGGTAGCGTTTAAAAGGGACAGGAGCAGCATATTAAAGACCAGTCAAGTGAGGGGGTTGCTCCAAAGTAGTGGTTTCCAGGGAACCCCTTTCAAAAAAACAACTTTCCCTTAGATATGTATGTAACTATTGGATTATGGCCTTGTTTAAGTAATTATCTGGATGTGTATAAACCCAAAATAGAAAATACACACTGGATTGGAAAATTAAGAACGAAGCTTACTGAGAACAAATAGAACGACTACTGACTAAACTGAGTCCGTATTACGTAAATTAAGATGTTTTTAATTAAAAAGGAAAACATTTTTCTTATATAAAAAGTACTGTTCGTGTTAAAGAAATAAAGTAAAGACACGTAAAAGCCATGAACGAATCATGTAATGAAAAAATCATTAAGTATATTGCGAGAATGTCACTTCGTTTCGCGGACCCTGGGGTTCCGCAGACCACAGTTTGAATACCAATTCTCTAAAGCAGGGTTTCCAAAACTTGTTGGGCCACGATCCTGAATACAGAATTTCTTTGGCCTGGGTGGCGACCATCAGGGTGGAGACAATTTCAGTGTTTCTTTATTTAGTTTTATTCAAGAAATCTTACTTTAATTTAATAATCAAGTACAAATATTGGACGCGAACAGACGCAGGCTGGAAGTGGAAGACGTCAGGCGTTTTCATACATTTGTAGATGTTTTATTATTCACAACTATTAGGTTTATGTTCCGGAGTCTCAATGATTTATTCTAAAATTGTTATTTAAATATATTTGCATTACTTTTTTTACTTTCACCATTTTTGCTTTTTTACATTTAAAATTTGTTCTTGTTAAACGTGCTTATTTTTTTTCAAACTATCCCGCGACACCCAGAGGAAGGCGAATCCTCGCACGCAAACCTCTTTTGAGTCCTGACCATTTAGGGACCACTATTCTAAAATAAAAGGCAATAATGTTGAACAATTAAATTTTAATAGCGAGGGTTTGTCTTGTTTTTGCTCGTTACTTGCTTCTTCAATTATTTACAAAACAACCACCACCTACCTGTCCATTTTGATAAAATAGCTGTTCATCATTTTCGGTGTCCGGTTCGGGTAAATCACTGCCGTGGTCATTTTGTGGGTTAAGTATAGGATCCATAGGGGGTGGCATCATCTGACACTGGGTGACTCTCTTTCACTCTAAATCGTGACCCACGGGAAAAGTTTTGACCTCCTTCCGGGTAAAAATGTTGTTTCTCTTTTGAAAATAAATAAAACCGACAAAGTATAACAACAGTCTGTCCCGTGATTTAAGTTGACCGCCCACACAAAGGTAGATAAAAGTGGGTGCAGGCACCTCTGTGCAGGGAGTATCTCTCTTAATTAGTCACGTCTGATGAGCCCAGCGACCAGGATAGAGATTTTGAGACTTTAAAAAGAAAAGTTTAAACAAACAATTGTCTTACTTAATTATATATAAAAAAAGCCACTGACGGACGATAGTACCACCATAAGTATCTCTTTTCGTCAATATACCATATATTGCTTAAAAGAAAGTCTTAACTAATGTAGACGGTAAATAGACATTAAGTAAAATGGTGGAGAGAAAAAAAAAAACAGAGGGGAGGGGGAGAAAACAACAACAATAAAAGCTGATTTACATCCAGCAACCAGTGCTACTTTTATGGCTACGGGCAATATGAACGAAGAGGACATTTTTTGTTGTCTTGGTTTAACATTGATTTCAATGTTGCCATAATTAATCTGAAAGGAAATAGAGGAGCAAAAACGAGAGCAATTATAGAGGGAGGGAGAGAAGGAGAGCAAGGATGTGAAAAGGTGAGCAAGGATGCGAAAGTGAAAAGGTGAGCAAGGATGCGAAAGTGAAAAGGAGAGCAAGGATGCGAAAGTGAAAAGGAGAGCAAGGATGAGAAAGTGAAAAGGAGAGCAAGGATGAGAAAGTGAAAAGGAGAGCAAGGATGTGAAAAGAAAAGGAGAGCAAGGATGTGAAAAGAAAAGCAAGGATGTGAAAAGAAAAGGAGAGCAAGGATGTGAAAAAGAAAAGCAAGGAGGGGGAAAAAGAAAAGCAAGGAGGGGGAAAAGCGAAAAGGAGGGGGAAGGGGAAAAGCGAAAAGGAGAGCAAGGAGGGGGGAGAAGTGAAAAAGAAAAGGAGGGGGAGAAGTGAAAAAGAAAAGGAGGGGGAAAAAGTAAAAAAGAAAAGGAGAGCAAGGAGGAAAAAAAAAGAGAGCAAGGAGGGAAAGTGAAGAAGAAAAGGAGAGCAAGGATTGGGGGAGGGAGTGAAAAGAAAGGGAGAACAAGGATGTGGGAGCATGAAAGAAAAGGAGAACAAGGATGGGGCAGCAGGGAAAGGGAGAGTAAGGATGATAGAGAAAAGAACCATAATCTGTAGAGAAGAGTAAGAAAGAATAACAATAACACAGTAAACCCTCACTATAACGAATCTCGACTTTAATGAATACGTGGATCCATCGGAACTGACTTTGGATTTACTGAACAAAGTTCAATAAATGTGGTGAACACGTAAACCATAACAAACTTCGTTATTATTTACCGAATGAAGTTCAATAAATGCGACAAACACGTAATCCATAACACACTTTCTTCTTATTTACCAAACGATGTTCATTAAATGCTGCAAACTACTGAAGTTACTACTTATTTACCGAATGAGGGGTAACCATTGGGTATAACAAACTTTCAACGACAACACCCCCAATTAGTCTGTTATAGCGAGGGTTTACTGTAACTAGAAAGCACCAAGAAATCGCATACCTCTGCCAACACCTATGTCACTAAGAACTGAATGAAAATCCGTTCATATATAACTACGACACAGGGAAGGTAACAGGAAAACAATTCTTGGATCTGCCCCCAAATTTAATCAATTCTTCCTTAGCCCATCCAAAAAAATGTTATCGAGAACTTTCAGAAATATTGTGTGGACAAAAATGAGTGAATACATAAATCTATTAAAATTTCTTTTTTAAAATCAAAAAAAAAAAAATCAAAAAAATCTATCAATTGAGCAAAATTCCTGGATTCACCCCTAAAATTTATAGCCTCCCAGAGAACTTTTGGAGATATTGTGTGGACAGATATATAGCTACGATGCAGGGGAGGCAACTGTAAAAAATTCCTGGACCCGTCACAAAATTTAATCAATTCTTCGTTAGCCTAAGTAAGGCCCACCCTTCCACAAAATGTCATTGAGAACCTTTGAAGATATTGTGTGAACAAAGAGACAAATGTGAGTGAATACATATACCTTTTCCAATTCTGTTGGCAGAGGCAAACAACAACAAAAATAACAAACACAAAAAGTTTTCAAGTTCATTTTTTATACAAATCACAGCAATTGTGTTTCAAGATGTTCATCACATTTCTAATCTGTTCAGCCTAAACAAAAGTTATGCACAATCAGGAGGACTTCAACAATGAAAACAGGTTTGTATTCTAAGTTGTGTATAAAATGTTCTCTCTTGTTCACCATTTCCACTTAAAGGTAACAAAGAGAGACAAATGTTTCGTTCAGTATTTGTGAGATGATCTTTCATTGGCATTTTGACAACTGGTTTCCAGGCTTAACTTCATCTTGGCTTTCCTCTTCATAATATTTTGACCGATCTGTTTTCTGATCACTGTTAGGTGAAACGTCAGGGTTGCCAGGTGTCTAGGTGCACAAGACCAAATTTTAATAGTCTTGGAACCAAATTAATCAGATAACTTAGACTAAACTTGCAGGAAACATGGATTAAAATCCATATTTTTTCATCTATTGTCAATGTATATTTATTTTGTATCATATCATTCATTTCTAAGGTATTGCTATCTTTTATAAATTTTTCATTAGTAAATTCGGAACCAAATAGCTTTGTTCAGTACCAAATACCAACCCTGTGACATGGTATAAGGAATTTGGCAACTTTGATACTATATAGGTACCATCAATCAAATGTACTACAAATTGTTATATTTTATTTAATATTGCATTTAATTTAAAATTTATTTTAATATTCAATATATTTTCTGAATGCAAACAAATTCAGAGTACAGATCTGCCCTTTTGACACAAAGAAGTACAATGGGTCAAAAATTATTATCATTGTAAAAATATGGTTGATGCAAGTTAAGAATACAAGGTCAGACATTTTAACCTTGAGCAAGATTTTATTTTATACTAGATGCCCAGTACAATCAGTTGATTATTTTGTTCATAAAATCATTAAGACCAAATTTGAATAAATATCTACACCTGGTGATGATTGGAGAACAGATCGATCAAAAGCAAAAATGAAAGAGAAAACATGAAGAAACTTGTCTGGATAAAAGTCGAACAAAAAGTAAATATTCAAAATGGATTTCTGATAATTTACAAAGATGTACAAGTTTTGTTTTTTTTAAACTACCATCAATGTGCATTTAACAATGATTTACAATGTTTTTGGAGATTTTCTTTTTTATTTGGTGGAAGTTAAAAAATTGACCTCAATATCCTCCTCCCTCTAAATTTTAAACAAAGAAGCTGATTCTACTAAAATTCTACTAAAATTAATAGTGACTAATTAAATCACAGAAGAGAGAAAATATTGTTACAACTTTTTTTAGGTCCAATATTGAGGTGTCCATATGTACACATTAACATTTTTTTCTTTAATAAATTACGGTATTTGCTGGCCTACAAGACACACATTTAAATTTGAAAAAAAAAAAAGAAAACTGAAAATATGACACTGCGTCAAATGCACTGCTATTATGACACGGGGAGCTGTCTATTGAAGCTTGAAATGGACAGTTATGGAGCTTGGATGAATTGCAGTGAGCGGTAGTCCCCCATACAATCTTGTAAACCATGTGTCCTATATGCTGGCAAATACGGTACTCAGAAATAGTAGATTTGGATGTGATGATTTTACAAGCATTTTTTAATACCTGGTTCCACATTTTAGATTTTTTTCTAAACTATGAACAACAATTCAGGGCTTTTCCATATGAAAATAATTGTAATTGTAATATAATGAGCAAGAAATAGAGATACTATCACAACTTATAGAGAGAAAAAGGGTTTAGTCATTTAAATGTTTGTTCCTGTAGACAGGTCTGCCAGATGTCTTTTGCCACACAAAACCAAATTTGTATGGTCTTGGAACCAAATTAAGTAGCTTCAGTACCAAAAGAATCAAATAACTTAAAATCCATCATCAGACCAAATTAAATAGTTTCAGTACCAAAAGATTCAAATAACTTAAAATCCATCAGCAAACTAAACTTGCAGGAAAAATGGATTAAAATACATATTTTTTTATCATGTATATTTATGTTGTATCATATCATTTGTGTGTAAGGGATTGTTATCTTTTATAAATTTTTCTTTTTGCTCAGTACCAAATCTCTATTTTTGGAACCAAATAGTTTTGTTTAGTACCAAATTTGCCCAGTTTTAGTCTTGAAAATTACCAAATGGCAACCCTCCCTGTAGGCTCCTTGTGGAGTATAGGGTCACAATCACTGTTACAGTAGAAAGTAGGTTTTATAGGGTGGAGTTGCTAGCCCAACACCTAACCCTCCTCCTTTACCCAGGCTTGGGACCAGCTATGGTGACTGCCAAGTTGTAGGTTTCTTTCTGTCAGAGTAATCTTCTTAGATGGACAGCCTTACAGGACTAAAGGGCTCCAACTATTTACCCATAACTTGTGGGAGAAGTGGATTCAAGTCTTTCCCAAGGGCATTAGTGCAAAGTGAACACAAACAGCCTCAAATCCAGTTCACCGATCCCATTTTCTGAGCCGGCAAACGTTATCACGCACCTCCACACTGTGAAGTGTTCTAAAGAGAAAATCTACTCTAGTATTTGTTTTTTACTTTGAAAAGACCTAATGTTGGTCACAGATTAAAAAAAAAGAAAAAAAAGTCTAAAATATGATGCCAGGTAAAATATAGTTTTTTTTTTTGGGGGGGGGGAATAAGGTGATAAGAGTCCGTCTAGAAAGTAGCCAGCCATTTTGAATATCTGGTGAACCGGCTGTCCGGCCTTGAAGTAACTTGGCAACCAATCAGAGGGGACCTCACTGCACATACATGAAGAAACTCTCCCGTGGAGTTACTCAGTCGGCAGTGAGATGCAATTGAGTGAGCTTGTGT
>VCCN01000272.1:1421228-1432772 GCA_006491835.1 Architeuthis dux | reverse complement strand
AGCCTAGGGGCCCTGGTATAGGTTAATCTGGCCCTGGACATGATTTGCGTGTTATAAAGCAATGGACACTGGCTTTTATATATATAGATATTTACAAAGCCTAGCTTATTCTGGCCTGGGCCCACACTTGTGGAGCACCTAAATCGAACACCCTACACTACAAGGTTCTGAGTGATTGACTTGTTAACTTTTACTGTATAGCAGGCACCCCTAGGCCAGAACAAAGGAGGCATGGGACAGGTAGGCCAGTTGGCATGAACCTATGATACTGAGGGGGCCTACTCCCCCAGGTAGAGGCAAATACTATTCTATTTTCTGTCTTTTTACAGTATTGTACTCTATTAGTCAACCAAAAATGTCAACATAGGTTTCTTCAGTTTTCAAGTTGGTCTGGCTGGCTGGCTATGTATGTATGTATCATGCGTACAGATGCACCAATGGAGCTAGAGGGCTGAAAATATAAACATTTACTCCTTATTATGTCTAGAAAAATAGGTTATTTTTTAAAAAAATTTCACCCCAAAATAGGTTTTTAGCGGAGTGTTAAATTTACAATGTAAGTTTATTCTAAATTGATCCCTTAGTTTGTGTCTAGCAGTGTTCACGCTTGCTTTTTGGAAATTTTAACAAAAGGCGAGATCACCCCTTTTTTAAAATTGTTTAATTTATCACCCCCCAAAAGGTCATGTGACGGTTTCTATTGAATGACTAACCAAACCCGTTGTCTTTTGCCTTTTTATAGATCTGTTGACATTATCAGAGCAGTTGATGTTGTCCGAGCAATTGCTGGGAAATGAATGTGAAGATATTATGTTGGATGCGGAAAATCTGATGGTAATTTCTAAATTTATTCCACTCAATAAATAAGTAGTTAATTATTTGCCTCACTGCGAGGGCAGAATGTGACACAAGGTCGAGTTTAAATAGGGGACCCTCCCCATGGGTGGTTCCAGAAAATGTCCAGTTTTCATGGCACTTCCCTTTTTGGGACACCTCAGGCATCAGGAAATGAACGTGACCCTAACCCTTTAAGTGCAATGAGAAGGTGCAGCCAGCGGGAAAGCCCCATGGAACTGGACATTATATACTTTTAGGGGTTGACAAGGAAATCCTGTGTTGGATAATGTGGCAAAGTGGAAATGGATTTTCCCAGAGCAATAGGAGGTAGAACGTCAGTGACCCGTATGCCAAGTGCTAGCAACCTGGATATGGTGAGCTTTTGGCTATAACAGGCCAGGTAGCGACAGTTTCTCAGTCTGTTCTAGGCTTGCCAGCCGAATCCAGGTTGGAGTTGGTGATAGTTTACTGGTGATAAGCAAGGAAGTGTCCCTTGAAGGAATCGTTCCAGTGCTCCAACATTGATGTGCTGTTTGACTTATTGCATCGAACTGTGTCAGTGTTTTTCCCCCACCCCCTTGGAAACTACAGGTAAGTAGTCAGTGCATAAGTTATTGGGTTGTAATGAAAGTTCTGTCCAATGTTTCAATTTATTTGTAAACACAAATATAGCTGTGATTAAAGGGACACTTAATGCTTAATATACTCTCCTTTGCTTTTGATAACCTTATTCCATCTATCAACATGTTTTCCGATACCAGATTTATAAAATTCCTTTGATTTTCACCTGACTGATTTTCAACCCCTTCTCTTGAAGTGAGTCTTTGTCCATCAAAATGGTTTTACAAACTCCTAAACAAATGATAGTCAGTTGGAGCAAGGTAAGAGAGTATGATGGATCAATGTTTTTTCCCCAGCCAAATGCCTCTATGAAATCTTTGGTCACTCAAACAGTATGAGGACATTATTGTGATGAAGAATGATTCTTTTTCTGTTCACTAAGGATGGGCGTTTTCTGTCCAAAGATGTTTTCAAATTCCAATGTTGTTGGCAGTTAACTTCTGCTGGGACTGTTTGGTTATCGTTTAAAAGTTTGTAATGGATGATTCGTTGCATATCCCAAACTGTAATGTTTATATATGTATGTATATATGTATGCTTAATATCAATAAACATGCCAAAACAGAGCTACCCAACAGACCCTATAACGAGGGCCCACAAATGGGAGCTGGGAAGAGTCTCTTTGTCCATAGGGTATCACCCTGAAAACATTGTCGTCTTTGTTCCTCTCGCTTCTTTTTCTAAACACAGCTAAATATGGTTCTAACCAAACGTGTGTTTAACCAACACAGCTAAAGACAGAAAATAACAAAGAGCACAAAGACATAATACCACCAAACATTCAACAAGATCTTCCTCGGGTGAAGGTTGGCTTTAGTATAATCACCTTTGTTGCTTCAATTCCTACATAGAAAAAGAATAATTGAAAAGAACTGAAGAGTTGATCACCTGAAAGGTAGTGATTGAACCAAGAAAATGTGGATATTCATTTGAATAATTCATTGAATAAGGACAATACTTCATCTCAGAACTTCAGACAATGTTAGGAAGGCTGGAGAGCCAAAACATATTAATCAAATCAATAAAGATAGGGATATTCATTTGAATATTTCATTAAATAAGGACAATACTTATCCCCAGACCTTCAAGAAGCACTTCCTTCCTTTTTTGATTATTAATCACTTCTACCCACACCACTCGTTTATTGCTGGGTGAAATGTCTCGAGTATCTGGTTCTGATTTATTAGGTGAAATGTCCCGAGTGTCTCATTCTGATTTATTAGGTGAAATGTCTCGAGTGTCTGGTTCTGATTTATTAGGTGAAATGTCTTGAGTGTCTGATTCTGATTTATTAGTTGAAAATATCTTGAGTAGCTGATTCTGTGTTCTGACATTTATATGTATCTGTGTATCAGGACTTCACCCAGCCATAACCATTCATAATAGAAACTTGAAATTTTGCACACACACACTTCCCTCAACGAGTAGGGAAAATCTTTTTTTGTTTTTTAAAAATTCCCCACATAATAGGTTTTTAGAGGGGGGTTCAATATGCAATGTAAGTTTATGCTAAATTGGCCACTAGTTTGTGCCTGCTTGTTTTTTGAATATTCATACCGTTTTTTAGTGATCACAGCCAAACAAAAGGCGAAAAAGATGTAACTTATTCATTGATCACCTTTTAATTGATCACCCCCAACACAGCATATATGGGTGGCAGTGATTCATAATTTCCCTTGAAATGCTAGTTTTTCTTTCTTTTCCTTCTTCCAGGTCTCTCGATTGGTAAAACGAAAATCATCCAACTTGAATTTGGTACAAGAGGATCTTTATGAGATGGAAGAACGTATCCACGATTTGACAGAAGAGAACCATGAACTTCATGCAGTAATTAATAATGCAAAGCAAGTAACGGAAAAAGTAAGAATCATTTCACCTAATAAATCAGAACCAGACACTCAATACATTTCACCTAATAAATCAGAACCAGACACTCAAGACATTTCACCTAATAAATCAGAATGAGACACTCAAGACATTTCACCTAATAAATCAGAACCAGACACTCAAGACATTTCACCTAATAAATCAGAATCAGATACTCAAGACATTTCACCTAATAAATCAGAACCAGACACTCAAGACATTTCACTTAATAAATCAGAATGAGACACTCGAGACATTTCACCTAATAAATCAGAACCAGATACTCGAGACATTTCACCTAATAAATCAGAACCAGACACTCAAGACATTTCACCTAATAAATCAGAACCAGATACTTGAGACATTTCACCTAATAAATCAGAACGAGACACTCAAGACATTTCACCTAATAAATCAGAACCAGATACTCGAGACATTTCACCTAATAAATCAGAACCAGACACTCATAGAGCGCACATCTCTGTCAAGGTCATATACTAACTAAAAACTGAATGAAAATCAGTTCATATATATCTACGATGAAGGGGAGGTAACTGTGCCTTGATTTTCCATATTTCGGACTATTGTTAACCCCTTCTTAATATATCAAAAACAAATTCCTAGATCTGTCCCCAAATTCAGTCAATTCTTCCTTGGCCCATGGCCCACCCTTAATATATCCGCATCATTGTTAATATCAGCATAATTGTCATATCAGCATCATGTTAAATCAGCATCATTGTTAATATCAGCACCCTTATTAATGGGTACATAAATCAAGATGATTTATCTTACAGTATTATAAACAAGTTTTGCAGTTGAAAAAGGAGAAATCAGAATTAAAAGAAGAGGTAAATATTTGATTTTCTTGATTGTTTTGGTAAAAAATATTCATCAACCAGCTTTGATAAATTTTAGCATTTAAAAAATGGTTATTTATTCAATATACTATTCAGAATGCTGCCATCGTATTTTTGTTTTTCAGCCAATCTATTATCCGTCCATCTTCAAGTCAGAAGAAGTCACTTTGTGCTTTTTTCTTTTCTTCTTTTTCAACATGAATACTACAGTCTAATATTAGGTTGTTGCACATAAAATGTAATTTGTTTACATCATAGAGAACAATACTAAAAGTGAAAGATTTACTAATGTAATTGCACTTTTTGCAGATTCAAGATAAACAAGGGAAATTATGAATCACCACCACCCATATATGCTGTGTTGGGGGTGATCAATTAGAAAGTTGAAAAAAAGGGGTGATCAATGTTACTTCTTTCGCCTTTTGTTGGCTGTGATCACTAAAAAACGGTTTGAATTTTCAAAAAAACAAGCGGGCACAAAATAGTAATCAATTTAGCATAAACTTACATTGCATATTGAACCCCCAGTAAAAACCTATTTTGGAGGGGAATTTTTAAAAACAAAAAAACGTTTTCCCTACTGTCTTCTTGGCACAGGGTCAGCAGGGGGGGGGCAACTGTGTGCCACTCTATGAGAAAAGGAAAGTGTAAGACATACTGAATCAAATATTTATTTCTAATCTCCAACTGAATAAACATTTTCTTATAACCACAAAAACATTTTCACTATAAAATAAAAATCTTTTCTGAATTATTTAAGAGACAAATGTCTTGCTTATTAAGCTTAAGCATCTTTGAGTTCTTCAGCATCAGCAGTTCTTGGATTCATTGCTTTAAACAGAAATACAAGTTTTGCTTAGTGAATGAGAGATTTGAGTGGTTGTCTCAGTGTTGTCAAATATGGTTTGTTATTTATAGCAACAACAGTTCTCTATACTTTATAGGTAGAACAATTTTTTAAAAAGCAAATATCTGTGTTTTGTCTAATTCATTTCCTCTCACATTATGAAACAAACAAGCTGTCATCAATTTTGTCTTTTGATCTTCAACTGAAAACCACTAACTGGATGAGGTTGGTAAGCCATAGAATATGACAAAATGTTCTTGCATGAACCCGATCGAAAAGTCATGTGTTCTGTGCAGTGTTGCCAAATTAACCATTTTTTGGCTAGATCTGGCTGATTTTTTTCCCAATTTATCCGATAAAATTTATGATAGCCGAAAATCTAGCCAATTAAAAAAAATAATTAGTAAGTTTTGTTATGGCAGACCAGCCCAGAATGGCCACATCACATGAATGTCGGCCGAAAAGTAGGAAGCCTAATTTTCGTATTTCATGTGATGTGGCCATGTGGGGGAGTCATGTTATGGCCGACCGGCCTGGAATGGCCACAGTTATTTTATTTGATAAGTGGACTTTAAATGAGTATTTAGCAATAAAGTTGGCTTGAATTGAAAAACTTTAGCCGATTTTAGCCATTTTCAAAAATGAAAAGCTGCCCCCCTACCTGAGCCCCTGCTTCAAATAGATCATATATTGATTGTGAGCAATAAAGAACAAAATTAATATTAATATTAATTTGAAGCAAGCAGGACCCCATGACATTGGTATTAATAAGGAAAAAGTATTGAAGTTTTTCTTATTCTATTTTGACAGAAACAAATGTTGAGACAAGATTTCATAAGGTATAGAAGGCAAGTTGAGACTCAATGGGAAGACCTGATTGATAATATGGAAGAGAAGATGCAGACGTCTATGGAGAGAATTAACTCCCTTGAAACTCAACTGAGCCAAGCCACAGAAAAAGGAGAGGTACAGTTTGTATAATAACCCATTAACTGCGGGACGTGATGAAGAGTAATAGTTGTTCATTGCAAGATAAATGCCCTGGTCCATTACAATATAAAAGCCCATGTCCATTGCAAAATATCCCCTGCAAGTTATCCATTGCAAGATAAAAGCCCTGACTCACAGACAGAACAGAGTTGCCATCAATCACAATAAAACAGAAATTTTATTGAGTTAGCCATAGAACTACAATGACGGAAATCTCTGTCATCTGCAGTTAATGTTCCATGAACAAGAATGTTCCATGGTGTATTTAATAGATCATGAAAAAGTGCATTTTATTAATACATAAAAAAGAAAGAAATAATGGCAAAGTTGGACGACTTAACTGTCAAAAATGGATTGTATCATAAGGACTGATTTGACCGATCATTGCTAAAGAAGCTGACATTTTTTTTACTTTCGTATTAAGCTGGCACGGCAATGACTGTTTGAATTTTAGAAAAAAACGATTATTTTATTTAATTTCTTTTATTAAATCAAGTATTGTAAACCATTTTTATTAATTTTTGACTACTATTTAACCTCATCTTAATTTTTAGTAGTTTTTAAAAAAATCACAATGTGTAAACAATAAACGAATAATAATAGCCTTTTTACTAAAACCAAGTTGAATTGTAATAAAAAAAGCAACTAAATGTTAAGATGAAGGTAAATAGTAGTTAAAAATGGTTTTCAATACTTTGTCTAAATAAAAATTAAATAATGAAATAATTGATCACTTTTTTTACTAAAACCAAAACAATAACACTGCCATGCCGGCCTTACTGAAATTGTTATTAAACAAAATAAAAATTAGGATGAATATAAATAATAAAAATGGTTTATAATACTTGATTTAATAAAAAAAATAAAATAAAATAATCATTTTTTACTAAACAGTCATTGCCGTGCTGGCTTAGAACTCGAGTAAATAGAACTACTGTGCAAGTACAAAAGTAAAAAATGTTAGCTTTTTAGTGGTGATCGGTCAAATCAGTCCTTAAGATGCAATCCATTTTTGAGGGTTAAGTCATCCTACTTTGGTGAAATAATGTTATTTACACATTTCAATCATAGCTTACCAATTTACAAATTTATAATCTTATCCTTAATTTTGAACAATTTAATAAGAAACTAGCATTCCAAGGGAAATTATGAATCACTGCCACCTATATATGCTTCTTTTTACCTTGTAAATTAAACAGTGATGGTGGGTAGTGTTCACTAAATAGTTCAAATTTTCAAAAAACAAGTGAGAATTCTGCTGGACACAAACTAAGGGGTCAATTTGGCATAGACTTACATTGTAAATTGAACCCCCATTAAAAATCTATTTTGGGGGAATTTTCAAAAAACAAAACAACCTTTTCCCTACTCATTGAGGGGAGTGTGTGTGCAACATTTCTAGATTCTACTATGAACGGTTAGGGCTGGGTGAAATTCAGATGGATAGGTAGATAAAATTGAACCCCCCCTAAAAACCTAATGGGGGGAGGGGGGTGATTTTCAAAAAAACAAAAAAACAAAAAAACAAAAAAACATTTCCCCATCTCATTGAAGGGAGTGTGAGTGCAAAATTTCAAGTTTCTACTATGAACGGTTAGAGCTGGGCGAAGTCTGGCTACATAGATAGATAGATACATAGATACATATAAATGTTCGAACACATCAATAACCTAAACCCAGCAACAGTATTTAAACCATGTTGTGGGTAGCAGTGATTAACAATTTTCCGTGTTTCAACAATTTTGACTCACTTACTGTGGAGTAACTTCACTGTATATCCAAATTAACTTCTTCATATTTACCATGTGTGTCCTTGTTCTTCCATAATCCACAAGATAAACTTGAAAGACACTGTTAACTCCCGAGGACCTATTCCAACACATTACTACAGTCTCAGTCTCTCGTGTTAACTATCTACCAATTAGGGTTGCCAATTTAGTGTGTTTCATGCTAGATTCAGCACGTTTCTTTTTTGGCTGTGCTAAATTAGCAAGTTTGAGCTTCAACATTTTGGCCATTTTTGACAATTTTGTCTCCTATTTTTGACAATTTTGTTTCCTATTTTTGGCCATTTTGTCTCCAATTTTTGACAATTTTGTCTCATATTTTTTGCAATTTTGTCTCCTATTTTTGACAATTTTGTCTCCTGTTTTTGACAATTTTGTCTCCTATTTTTGGCAATTTTGTCTCCTGTTTTTGGCAATTTTGTCTCCTGTTTTTGGCAATTGTGTCTCATATTTTTGGCAATTTTGTCTCCTATATATGACAATTTTATCTCCTATTTTGACAATTTTGTCTCCTATTTTTGACAATTCTGTCTCTTATTTTTGGCAATTTTGTCTCCTGTTTTTGACAATTTTGTCTCCTGTTTTTGACAATGTTTAGTGTTTAAATTAAAAAATTTAGCGCTTTTTGGCAGTCAACCTAGAACAAAAATATTTTTTGAGTTGGCAACACTGCTACCAATCTGTACTTCCAGTACTTCTGGTGCAAGGGAGACAACTCAGAAATGAAAGATTAACATTTCTCTTCTTCTGCTGAGCCATTCTTTTCTGCTGGACTCTATTACTTTAAGTTATATGGTCAAATCAGTATCAGTGTAATTATAATGAAGAATAAGTGATGCTTGTATTTTTTATGTTGGAGAGGTTAGAATTGTAACCAGGGTTGCCAGATCAGTTTTCTCAAAATCTGAAAATAGTGTTCCCAAAATTGGACATCCGTGTACGAAATCGGTAAAAAATCGAACAGAATAAATTTGATGGCTAAAAAAAATTAACAGTGGCTAAAAGTAGCTAGATTATTATCATAATAATGAAAATAATTAGCTAAAAGTGGCTAGAACTTTTAATTTTTTCCATTTTTTTTTTTTTATAAAAAATTTAATCGGACATCAGGTCTAAAAAAAGGTCACAATGTCCGAAATTGGACCAAACTGGCAACCCTGATTGTAACAGATACATATCAAACATGTATTTTGACACACCTCGGTCATTGAGTCGAATCATCTCTTCACAGAACACCCAAGTTCAGAATTTCTTAAACCTTTATTTATAGTTTAAATACTTACAGAAATATATCAAAATATTTCTACACACTAGCGAGTGCTTTTCAGATAACTAAATACATTTACACCTAAATAATGTAACTTGATACTCAATGGAAACAGCCAGTCTGGAAAAGGCTAGTTTATTTTTCACCTCTATTTAACTATAGAAAGGTGAAAGAAACTATATGAAAAAGACCTTCCACTTACC
The DNA here is from genome assembly GCA_006491835.1 of Architeuthis dux. Classification (NCBI taxonomy): domain Eukaryota; kingdom Metazoa; phylum Mollusca; class Cephalopoda; order Oegopsida; family Architeuthidae; genus Architeuthis; species Architeuthis dux. The sequence continues at coordinate 1,423,494 of VCCN01000272.1, read as the reverse complement.
TCTACCTATAAGAAGATGCACTATTTTTATTCTTTGTTCAGTCGTAGTTTTGTTGCCTAACAACACTATGGCTGTTCCACATTTACTTCAGAGACGAGCCTCTCATTTTCATTTACATACATACACATATATACATACACTCTAAACAACGAAGGACTTTTTAACACTTACTAAGTAGTAAACCAAACTCTTTATAAGCATTTCTTCTTCATTCTCTACAGCTGAGAATTTCCTTATTGTTATGCCTTCTGTAATAAATATACTTTTTATTATTGCTACACCTTGTCTGCATCTTTATTTCAATGCATCATTGCACTGTGCATCCTTTGCATCATATATGCACCATTCTTTTTACTGCAGGAACAGACAGAGAAAGAAAGTGCATATCACTAACATTACCCTTTCTTTCTCTCTAGTATCAACAAGCTATCATCAGCATTCCAGTTTACTTACAGCAGTCTGACCCTTAAGGCTATTACCACTATAAGAACTATGACTACTATTACAACTAGTAGCTTAGCACTACAATCTTTGTTATTGTTTATTTCCTAAACTAACTTTCATTGGAGTCAGATACATTTAATAATAGTCCTAATTAGCATCATATTAGTTTTATTATAACTGGTGACCCCTCTCATTATAGAATGAAGATCACTTTTTGTTGGTGATATGAATATCAAGGAGCATTTTAACATTGATACCTTTTTATTAGAAACCGTCAACCAAAACTGTCAACAAAGGTTTCTTCAGTTTTCAAGTTGGTCTGTCTGGCTATCTAGCTAGCTTTGTATGTATCATGTGTTCTGGCCACACCGGTGGAGCTAGAGGGCTGAAAATCTCAACATTTACTCCTTATTATGTATAGAAAAAAACGTATTGTTTGTTCAATTTTATCTAGCTATGTATCTGAACTTTGCACAGCCCTAACTGTTCATAGTAGAAACTTGAAATTTAGTGTGGGTTCAATTTACGATGAAAGTTTATACTAAATTGATCCCTAATTTGTTTTTTGAGACTTTTTAGTTATCTAACAAAAGGTGAGAGAAGTAACTTATTCATTGATCACCCCTTTTTTAATTGATCACCCCCCAAAATATTGGTAACATGACAGTTTCTATTGCATGACTAAGCAGATCTGTTTCTTTCTCGTTCAAAGGGTTTGGTGACGAGGTTCAAAAGCAAAAGAAATGAGTGTTACAGATGGAAAAGGGAACTTCGAGAAACCATTAAGTGTCTAAGCACCACCAGAAAAAACAATATCAACCTAAAGGTAATTGAGAACCCTTTTTTAAATCATATATATATAACTAGCATTCCAAGGGAAATTATGAATCACCACCACCCATATATGCTGTGTTGAGGGTGATCGATTAAAAAGTTGGAAAAAGGGTTGATCAATGAATAAGTTACTTCTCTTGCCTTTTGTTGGACAGTGTTCACTAAAAAAAAGGTCTGATTTTCAACACAAGCAGGCACAAACTAGTGACCAATTTAGCATAAACTTACATTGCATATTGAACCCTCCACTAAAAACCTATTTAGGGGGAATTTTCAAAAAAACAAAAAAAATCGTTTCACCTACTCAGTGAGGAGAGTGTGTGTGCAAAATTTCTACTATGAATGGTTAGAGCTAGGCGAAGTCTGGATACATAGATAGATACATGCATACATGTAATTCAAAGAATGGATAATCTTATATCTGACAGAATCTGATAATTATAAAGACATTTATTAATTGGGAACCTATATTTGCTCGGCACCGGTGTGAGTGCGAAACGAATGGCCTTGAATGTAAATCATGTAAATAAATAAAGAAATGAGCGTCATGCATGGATCGAACCTATGTCCACCTTATACACAGGCTCTGCATTTACCACTGAGCAAATGGCACTACTCATGGAAGGCAAGAGCTCTGTAACATACACATCGCTCATTTCTTTATTTAACGATCATTTTTATGGCATGAATATATTTGTGGTTTAACACGATTTAGGCTGCTCATTTCGCAATCTCTCACACAGGTGCCGAGCAAATATAAGTTCCCAATTAATAAATATCTTTATAATTATCATACATAGATACATATAAATGTCAGAACACATGAATAACCTAAACCCAGCAATAAACCAGTGTTGTGGGTAGCAGTGATTAATAATAGCCTGGTCACTACCTGGATGGGTGACCAACTGGGTATACCAGGTGCTGTAAGCAGGTGGGGATCATGTACAGAGCCTCCTGTGGCGATCCCATTAATCCTCCTAGGAGG
>VCCN01000272.1:1400474-1416900 GCA_006491835.1 Architeuthis dux | reverse complement strand
AAGACAATGTGGAGGCTCGAAATTATTAGAAATAATTATTTAGTTCCTGACATGTTTTGGAAGTGAAAAGCGGCTTTCATAGGAGGTGAAGAAAACTACAGCAACCACCACCTGTTCGCCAACAAAAGATTTTCTTCACCTCTGATGAAAGCTGCTTTTCATGGCTGAAACATGTCAGGAAATAAATAATTATTTCTAATAATTTCGAGTCTCCATGTTGTCTTTCCTTTTATCATAATGTTGGATAGTCCCTATCCTATTGTACACCATATACATATATTTATATTTCTGTAATGTATGTGTGTGTGTTATGTAATATGTGTGTAATTATACATATGCATATATGTATGTATACATATATTAATTACATACATATACCTTTTTTGAAAATAACAGAATTGACCATACCTTGAATTGACCATTATAGGTCACCAGAAGTCAGTACTACCTATCATATGTTCATCCTGGGGTCAAGTTACCCGTGTACACAATTTAGCAGCCGGTTAGGAAAATTTTATTTACTCATTATTGTCATTATATCAGCAACATTTATAAGTGCAAAATTAACTACCATTTTTCTTATTAGTTTAAACCCAGCCCAACTACACTGAAGCTGGTTTGATGACGCAATTAACTGCTGTCAAAAAAAGCCTATTTCAAGTATATTCAAGTATATACATCCTGTACATGTGCAGTTCAAGCAATTGAATAATTTCTTTTGAAAAACTGTTTCCTGTAGAAACTTCTTACGTTGCAGCACTTTTATTAGGGACACTTTATTTATGCCTTATTGTGATTATTATTATTATCAACTTTTACATATCTGTCAAGTTCCAATGTTGAAAATTAATGAGATTCGCGTGATACCCCCCTCCCCCCTAAAATGGGGTGGTGCTTCTAGGGAGCTCTAGGGGCAAAGTTTTGAAAATTATATATCCAAGATTGGCTAAAATTGGGTTTCAGGGCATATCAGCTACTAAAATTAATGGTTGTCAGAAGTCTATTTAAAATATGTTTCAAAAGTTTTGTAAATGTATGAGATCTGTGAGTTCTATGGTTCGATAAAAATAGATTTTATTTTATCAGAAATCTAAACCAATTTAATAAATCTAAATAAAGCTAACACTTTTAATAAATTGCGTGATAATTTTCTTTTAATGCGTGTGAGCATGTGAATGTATCAAAATGCGTGAGACTTGGCAGGTATACTTTTATAAGTGCAAATGAAGAAAAATATCTTTTGAAAGACAGGAAATTATTGATGACAACAATTCAACAATTAAATTGTTTGCCAGCCATGGATTATCGACGATTTGCCTTTATGTGCATCCATAATTGAAATCGACAATGGTTAAAATGTCTTCAAAACTTAGGATTGCCATAAGCCTGTGATTCCCAAAGTGTGTGCTGCAGCACCCAGGGAGCTGCAGTTAGCACTCAGGAGTACCGCTGGATATTCGCCAATTTTAATAATTCCAAGCAATCATAATTCAATGAGTTGATGCATGGTCTCAATAATAGGAAGCAATATCTAAGATTTGAGAAACTGTGTATTGAACAACAGGCTCACCCATCCGACAAGTAATTATGATATTTAAAAAAGGAAAAAAAAATATACAATTGTTTTATGAATTTAAATTAGATTATTCATTTCTTTTTTTACCTAACTAACCTAATCATATCAGTATTTTCTGACTTAGGGTGCCGTGAAAAATCCTTATACTCTAGGGGCGCCGTGATTCGAAAAAGATTGGGAACCGCTGCCGTAAGTCCTCATGTTAAATGATTCCTGTTTATTTATAGAAAATTCTGGAAGAAAAGGATGAAATGATCCTCAGTTGGCAAGAAAAGGTTTTTCATCTTAAAAAAGAATTGAGAAAAAATCCGAAAAATAGCTCTGATGCACCAATTATCACATCCCTCACGGAGGTAAAAAAACCCAATTATTTTTCAATAAATTATAGCCAGAGTTTAGCCAGGGTTAGTCTCATGGCATCTCTTGGACAAGGGTGGGAGTTACTTGGCAGTACCCATCTCCCCTCCAAATGTTGTATAGCTGTCTTGGTCCGCAGGAAGAAAATCCTGAACTTGGAGAAAAAGGAAGACTTGAAACTTGTTTATAAAAATATGAGGATATATTTTTATTGCATATAAATACATTATTTCGTGGTGGAGAATGACAAGTGGGAGAGAGGATAACGAGAGCTGACAGACTGTTCCCAACAGGGGAACTGGCCCCGTGCTTTACCCTAGGTGGTATGTCTCTCTCTGCTTGTCTCTGTCTCTCTTGCTTTTATGGGGTTTCGAATACCCACGCTGATGTGTTATTTCCATTTTTCGACACTACCAGTCTTTGGGGTCCTGTCAACATCCTGTTTTACTTTGACTCTCAACACCTGCTGTGTTTGAATCCAACACCACATCGTTTGGAGTTAGGCTGAGCATCCTGTTTTCGCACACCCACGCATATGCATTTCTCCTGTCACCAGGGTCACTTCCACTTTCGCCCAGGTGTTAGCCTGGAAATGACCTCCTGCAGGCTTATATCACAACACAAATAACACGAGACCAGTTAGTACTGGGTTATATGGTATCAGTAGCAGGAAACAATCTTGAATTGATTGCATTCTTATAATCTGGGAGATCATTGGGGTGCCATGCTGGGTCCTTCATGGCATCTCTTGGGCAAGGGTCAGAGTTAGCAGTACCCATCTCCTCTCCAAATAACACGAGACCAGTTAGTACTGGGTTACATGGTACCATAAGCAGGGAAGGCTCACTGATTCAATTACACTCTTCTCCATCAACCATTGTGACAAGCCCTGAACTGAGCTCAGTAAATATTTGTAGTTAGGTTAGAAACAATTCATCATGGTTGAACTTCACAATATTAATGTTTGATAACTCTTATTTACAGGAATTGGCGAAAAAGGATGAAACGATCTCTCGACTAACAAAGAAGATACAATTTTCTGCAGAGATGAGAGAAAAAAATTTGGATGCCATCAAAAATATACAAAGTTTGTTTCAAATGAAAAGTGAGTGGACTTGACATAGAATTTCATTTTGTTTTTAAATTAGGAATAAGAAGATTGCAAGGACAGATTTAAAACAGTTAGTATGATTTCAAATTAGGACATAATGCTGCTCAAGCTGCTGATCTTGTCCACAAAGCATTTGGAATGAACACTACTACAGTGCAAACTGTTCAGCGTTGGTTCAATAAGTTTAGGTTTAGAAATATGGATACTAATAATAAACCTTGAGAGAGACCCAAACTTGTTCTTAATGATGAAGAATTATTGACAGCAGTCACGAGTGACCAATAAATGACGGTTTGAGCACTTTCTGGAGACTTTAGGACTTCGACAGCAACCATATTGCATCATCTCAAGGCAATAGGGGAGGTTAAAAAGTTGGAAAAATGAATGAAATGCTCCATGACAATTCCTGATTCCACACGTCTCAGCTGACTGTCTTTAAGCTCAGAGATTTGGGATATCAAGTCTTGAAGCATTTATAACTTCATATCCATAAAAAAAAGGTTCAATAATAGAGAAGCCACAATTCGTGCTTTTATTGAAGTGACCAATAAACCTATTTTTTTGAGAAGGCTTATTATCATTAGAGGATCGTTGGAAAAAGGTTATTGCTTCAAATGGGTCATATTTTGATTAAATGATTTTTGTTGCTTATATCATCCATCATCTTACTATTCAGAAACGATATTTCATATATAACAACCTGATACTTTTTCTTTCTAATATAGAGGAACACATTAAAATGAAAATTCTACCAAATAATTTATTTTCTTTTACCGATGAAGCCGTCAGTCTGAGAGAAGAAGTTACAGAAGAGAAAAATCTCCGATATTTAATTGAAAAACAACTGGAAGAAGTTCAAGAATTAGTAAAACAGGTCAGTACGATTATTTGTTTATTGTTTATTCCTGTGGAGTATAGGGCCACAACCACACCACGCCAGCGGACTTGGTTCTGGGCAACTCCTCTCGGCTAGGTTCTCATGTCCGACCGCCTTTGCCTCACTCTTGACTGATTTTCTCCAGCTCCACTTTGGCCTCCTAACTCTTCTCTTCCCCTGGGGATTCCAGCCCCTCAATTGAGCTGATTTCAAGCTCTCAAACAGGGATCTGATGTTTCCGGTCCCTATCCTGGTTTTTGCCTTTGTCGTTAGAAGGTTGTTCAGCAAAGTAGCTTTCCATAAACTTTCATCAGCCTTGGTCATGAGCCCTTCTGAAGAGGAATCCTCCCGACCAGGCTCTCACTGGAGCAATTGCTGGAGTGATGATGCTGCTGCAGTTTTGCTTCTCTGTTGTTTCATCGAACGACATGTCACAACACACAGTCAGCCGACAGCAGTTTTGTCACAACCTGTTTGATGAACATCAGTTTTGCCGACTTGGCCTTTTGCCGACAGCCTTTTCGTCGAATACCTTTTTTTGGTGAAAAATAATTTTGTCTTAAATATCAACATTAGAAGAACAGGATGATAAAACATATTATATTAAAAAATGAATTTTTGCGATGATCAGAGAAATAATCCAGCACACATCAACATTAGTTCTTGAGTTTTTTCTTGGCTTTGCTGTGTGTTGGCGATACGCCGTTCGACAAAATGACTGGACACTGCGGTTTCAGTAGCAAGTAAGTTTTATAGGTGGAGTTGCTAACTCTACACCCAACCCGCCTCCTTTACCTGGGTTTGGGACCAGCAAGGTGACCCAAAAGAAAAATCTTGGTAGAGTTAGTACAATTATTACTCTAGGATTATTCCTTCAAGTTAAGTATATCCTTTCCTTTTTGTCATTACCAAACTGACAGATAAATCCATTTTTACACAATTCAATGATTATCTTATGATTACTCAGTCATATTATTGTTGATATTTACTAAGTTGAGCTTAATCTGGCACAGGGCCACATGTGTGGGATACCCACTGAGGATCAAACTCACTACAGTAGTAGTGGTCATACTAGGCTAGTTTGCTAATGATTATGCCATGGTGAGGCACCCAACTTCTATTTTTATATAATTATTTTACAAATGTATGATTTTTCCCTCCCATTATGAGCCAATTGTATCAATATTTGAAGGAAACTCCAATAAAAAACCCACGACTGAGGTAACATCATCCCACTCGTTGAGCCATGCAAGTAAATTCTTGGTTTAATGGGTAATGTTGGTAAAGTACACACTGTACCCCATCTAAAAATGTATCATTTGCGCAGGCCTGACCCTGACCATTTCTGTCCTACTATAAAGACATCAGCAATAGTAGTAGTAGTAGTAGTAGTGGCCCTGCATACATGTGTCTTCTTTTTCTAAGCACAGCTAAATATAGTTATGAACCAAACATGGTCAAACTAAACACAGCTAAACAAATAAGAACAAACAAACAACAAAGACATAATAATAACAGCAAAACCCTCAACCATAATAGTGATGTAGAACACACAGACACATAGCTGCTTGCTTTAGTATGGCAGACACACAGAAACAAGCTTTGCTTTACCCCATTTATCTCATTTGCTTTAGCGTGGCAAACAAACCAGCAAATAAAAAAGTGATATTGGCTTTTATAAAATAAAATTAATAATTATATATTAACTAGCAGGGATACCTGTCAAAAATGACAGGGTTATTTATGTATAGATTGGCACTAAGGAGCATAAAGCTATTTTATTAGGTAATTTATTTTGATAATTCAAGTATCCTAATTTTAAGTTTTTTTGAAAGTCTCAACTCATCTCAAGTTGTTTTAAAAAGTGATCGGACATAAAGTGTTAAGACAAAATGTCATGTAAGAAAAGTCACCACTGATATTGTGTGGTATGAAAAAACTTATTTCTTTACAAAATAATGTTGAATATTATTTTATTAAAAAGAATTAAGAAAAAAGTATGGACAATTTTGACAAATCTGGCCTTTTTAAAAAGTATTTGGCCATGAAGTTTTTGGTTTGGACATCAAAATCATTCTGAGATTGGGAAATATATCCTACACTGAAAGATTAAAACAAATTAATCTAGAGACCCTTGAATACAAAAGAAAACGTGCTGACCTACTAGAGGTCTATAGAATCCAGAACAACATACATGGAGTGGATACTGATGTTCATAGCTCAAAATGCTCTGATGAGAAAATGCTGACTTCAGCTATGTGCAGTAAAACCAAAGGACACAGCCATAAACTACAAATTCAGACCTCCACTGGTGCGAAGAAAAATTTCCTCTCGGCAAAAATGGCAAACGCATGGAACAGCCTAAATGAAAAGACAGTCACATCCGAGAATATCAATATTTTTAAAAATAATATTTGTTTGGATATTGGACATACCAAATTTAACTACCATTTTTCTCATTAGTTTAAACCCAGCCCAATTACACTGAAGCTGGCTTAATGACGCAATTAACTGCTATCAAAAAAAGCCTATTTCAAGTATATTCAAGTTCGGTATTTCTGAGATGAGGTGTTAGTATTACTGATACTATTGTTCGGACTGAGATCCTCATCTTGGTTGTCATTTCCACAACGTTTCGGCCGATGTACCCTCCGGCCTTCTTCAGGTGTCAAGTTTTGTCGGTAACTTACCGGAACTATTGAACTGAACCCTTTATTTGATCCATGGGGGTATACTGTCCTCATTCCACTATCCATGTCCTAGAAATTATTTCGTGGACAAAACTTGACACCTGAAGAAGGCCGGAGGGTACATCGGCCGAAACGTTGTGGAAATGACAACCAAGATGAGGATCTCAGTCCGAACAATAGTATCAGTAAGTATATTCAAGTATATATTTAAATTTTGAGTCATTTGTTACAGTAGTATTTTTAATAAATTCTTTTTTTCTTGGTGTGTGCTGAGAGTATTGTTATGTTTTATAAACAATCATTATTATTATTTTTGCATTTGACCAGTTTATGTACAACTAAAAGACGATGAAAGAAACTTTGCAGCGTTTCTGTAACACAATTGTCTATTAAACCATTACGTATTTTTCATTTCTATGGCAACAGATTATCTCATTTTACAATCCTTTTATTGATTTATTAGCTATGTTAATGTATTTCACATGGACCAATCCATTATAACATTTAGGTTATAAACAGGAGTTTGACCAGACAATCATACAACCAAATAAACATACAAATTAACATATTTGGCTTTTATATGACAAGATTATTAATGATGCTGTTGTTGCTTTCTTAATGATAATCATGCAAGCGGCTTTTATTTGTTTCAATCTGCAGGCAGAGAACCATGCATTTGAAAAAGATAGAGATTTGTCAGAAACTCTGAGAAGAATGCGTCAATATGAGGTAAAATCGGTGTTGAACCTTTAACCCTTCTTCATAGAAAATACCCATTTTTAGATGTGCCAGTCACTGACTGACATAGGGGAATGTTAGTTACATCCCTTGCTCAGTGTTGCCAATTTAGATGTTTTTCATCTAAATGTCGATGTTTTTGGTTGCACCTAGATGTCAGAAATTGCTATTTAGATGATTTTTAATAAAATAAGTAAAATTTTTAATAAATAAGGTAATATTTTAATAAAATAAATATTGAAGATTGAAATCGCATTTAATTTATTAATAATATGTAATATATTTCCTAGATTTTAGATATATTTCTGGAGAATCTAGATGTTTCAAGTTTTTCTGACTCAATTTTAGATGTAAACTTGAAAATAAAGTTGGCAACACTGCCCTTGTTAGATCTTCACACAAAAAAAGAACTAGCACATCTATGGTCTGACTTTCAGGCTTGTTTTATTTGGCGAAGAGTGAGATTTGCATGTTAACACTAAATTTTATCTTGAAAGCCATTCATAATCATAATTTACCTTTGCAGTTTGAAATTCTTCTGATAATTAAAAACAGATATTGTTTATAATTTTGAGAAGGGGCGAAGTCCAAATACATAGATAGATAAAATTGAAACCCCCTCTAAAAAAACTATTTAGGGGGGGAATTTTTAGAAAACAAAAAAAAAACATTTTCCCTACTCATTGAGAGGAGTGTGTGTGTAAAATTTCAAGTTTCTACTAGGGCTGGGCAAAGTCCAGATACATAGATAAATACATATAAATGTGTAAACACATGAATAACTTAAACCCAGCAATAAACCAGAGTTTTGAGTAGTGGTGATTAAAAAAGCCTTTTAATGGTTGAAATTGTTTTGGGGATAATTACTAATACCGAATAAGCCTCTTATCATAATCACTGATAATGTTATCAAAGGGTTATTGTAATCAAAATCAGTCGGTCCCAAACACTTTATTTAAAGGAATCACAATAAGTGGCTTCCTCTATATATAAACATTGCTTAGTTATCAGCCAGTTATTGTTATCAAAAAGATCCTGACCCAAAGTGGTCACAATAGGTGGCTTCCTCTCGGGGGCGGATCCAGGGGATATTCCATGGTCTTCCAGAATTTTTATTTATACTGTTTTCTGTGTGTCTTCCGACTTTTAAATCTTTTCATCTCAATACATGACAACCTTCAATTTCTTAAAATTTTGATTTATCTTAATTTCAATATCTGATATGTCCTGAAATGCAATTTTAGCCAATCTTGGATACATAATTTTCAAAATTTTCAGGGGAAGTATGCCCCCAGACCCACCTAAAAGTCAGCTCAACAGGCTGGACCTGCTCCTGCCTCTGCACTAAACAAATGAATAAATTTCACAAATCTTACAATAAAAAAAATTATTTATTTATCTTTCATCCCTCCTCCCCCAACCTTGCAATATAATTAACAAATGGAAGAATGGAAGAGGATACTTATGCTTGAATGGGAGCAAAAGAGACTCAAACTTAACTAGAACTGTCATTCATTCATTACTGCTCCCTCACAAGTCTGGAGCCTAAAAAAGTTATAATAGTAGTACACCACAGGAATATAGACAGAAAACAAAAGTAATCAATAATGATAATAAGATATATTAGTTTCATTTGCCTTTGCATACTATTATAGTTAATATAGATACATTCCATAGGTATTACATTACTTTAACAAGTTTCCACGGGCCCAGCTAGTTGATTAATATCCTTTAAAAAATCTAGCTGAGATATTCAAAATGGCTGAAGACTTTTCAGACAGACTTTGTATATCCCATAGGTAATACATTACTTTAACAAAATTATATACTTTAATTGCAGAAATATATATGTGAGAGTAATGATGATATCCTAGTTGTCAACACGTTTGGAATTTCCACGGGTCCAGCTAGTTTCAGATAAATCAATTAAAAGTGTCTTTGAATATTGAACTAAAGTTTAAATGGAAACAAAAATCTTTTCAAATTTTTATGAATTTCTAATCAAAAGATTCTACAAAAAAAATTAAACTGAACTTTATTATTATTATTATTATTATTGGGTGAAGTAATTGTAACAGTTTTTACCTTCATCTTATTTCAGTTATTACAACTTTCAATTCAGGCCATTGTTTCTATAACTTCATGGATTAGCAGAAGCTGATCCACACTTTTAAACTCACTCCTTACATCCAACTCTTGGTGCCACATTTTCTTTGTTGTTTTCACGTATGAGAACTAAATAAATCAATCTAGATGGTGCTGAGAAAATAAGATGAAGGTTAAAACTAGTCAAATTTAATGAAAAGAACTGAACTTATTTTGCCACAATTTGATTTGCTCCTATGGATGTACCAGGTCAAACAATGAAACAAATGGTTTACAAGGGTATTTGGAGGACGACTGTTCACTGCAACTCACCCAAGCCCCATAATTCTCCATATCAAGCTTTGGTAGATGGGCTCCCTAGTCATAATACCAACACATTGGATACAGAGGAAGCTGCTCATGCTGATCTGTGTGGAACAGGGTCTTTTAAAATGTGTATTCCATTAATAACTTTTATTCTAAGCTGAAATATACTGCTTTAAAGTTGATGGTGAAAAACTGCAATTATTTTTGCACCAACCTAATAGTATTGGTGAATGGCTGAGCATTTGACAACAGGTCTCCAGCTTTGGGGTCCCATTTTATTTAATTTATAGTAATAAAATAATATTAGAAAATGTCAACCACCCAAGCCCAAATACTGTCCATGTCTAGCTTTGGTAGATGGTCTCCTAGTCATAATACCAACACATTGGTGTAATATTTGCATAGTTTTTAACATTTTTCTAATTGAATGTCTGTCTTATATACCAGCATATATGGTACATTGAATTATGGAGATACAGAGTGGTGGAATGGTTATCAGCATGGAAATGGAATTGGCAGACTGGGTTAAAATTTTGGCTGAGACTACTTATGTTCACTTTGCACCTTTCCCTGCCGTCTGTTCCACTGCCAGATATCTTGACTAAATGTCTCATCCCTGACATGCCATCATGATCGATGGAGAAGAGTGAATGAATGAGCACTTGTGCAAACCACTCTCCCATAACTACCTTATCTGTCCAGGCAGTAGCAGAAAAAAGCTGTTCCCTCTATTGTTAACCATGACAGGAGTCCAATCACATTGAATTAATTTACAACAACAAGAATAAAGAAACTCTTTACAGGATTTGAAGGAATGAACAGAAACATTACTTGATCCTGCAGGCACAGATCCAGGGCTTCTGTCTGGGCAAAGCACAATTAAAAATATTTTTGTAAATATCTAGATGAAGAAATTTTATAAATAAAAAACCCAAATAATCCCAAGTAATCATAAATTAACTTTAAAACAAAAAATTATCATTTTGTTTTTCATCTAATATAAGCCTTCCATCTTATTCTTTATAAATTTGTTATTTAATGGTTCTGAGGTGAATTTCTTTGATGAATCTTTTACTTTACGCTTTTGTCAATTTTAGTACTAAAAAGCCACAACCCAAATGTAAGTGAAAAATTCTGGATCACACATTACTTTCTTGTTTTAGATGTTTGAAATTTGTTTTCTTTTTCACATTGTGATGACTTGGGCTTCGGAGGAAGTCACAAAGTCAAACAATATATATAAAAGACAACCTACCTTTTTTTATGTAGAAACACAAGGTGGTCAGTCCGTTCTTTCAGTTCATCTGTTTCTTCTTAAGTGTTAGCATTAGTTAGTGGCTTTAGTACTGGTTAGTAGTTGAGAAGATAGGGAGGAAAAATAGAATAGAGTGTGGTTAGCATTTAGAAGATCTAGATGATCTTTAGATATCCATGATTTATGAGATGCCAAAATAGGTGCCTCCAGGATCGTCCACAAGTTGACTTTGAATGGTGACTTTGCCTAAAAGCGTGGTAAACTCAAGATGCTGTGGTTGACCCCAAGGTCAACTGTCTTTACAGGCAGGAGGTGCTTCTAATAATAACACAAGCCAACTCCTGTTGTCCAGAGGTCATGACACACATATTTATTTGTGAAAATATATTTCTCCATTTGGACCTGACCCTGCTTAAAATCCAGGATCTGTCCCTGTCCTGTGTCACATTTAAGCTGGATCAGTTGGATAGGCTAGCTGGGAGTTCAAATCTTGCGATAGGTTGGTTACTTTAATGAAATAAGATTTATTTCAAGGATTTCCTTTTTTTTTCTTTTCTTCTTACAAGTTCAACGCTTCTGTAAAAAGTCCAATATGGCCGACTGGTGTTTCATGTAAATATTTAAACATAGTGATGCTTCTTTTTTCAGAAAAATTATGGACTCAATGACGCAATGAAAGAAATCCAATGTTTGCAAAAAAATGTGCAGTTTCGAGATCGGTAAAAATTTCCTTGTTATTTTTAAGATAAAAATTGACCTAAGCACAAAGAAATCATCAATCAATCCTGCTATAATTCACCAAATGTCTGTCTGTCTGTATGTAACATCGTATATCAGGAACCACAAAACATATCCCCATGAAATTTTCTGTGTGTACTAATGGGACCACCAGGCACGTTTTTAAAAAGTTAGTTTCTGACAGAAACACATATGATTTATGATATATCTTTGCACTTCTTGATTGGGTTGTGATGACTGATTTTTTTCATTTCATTATTTCTCATTTTGTTTTCAGGAGAATTGAAGAACTTGTGCAGCTTCTGAACAAATATGGCACAGATCTTTCTCAACAAATGGAAGAGAAAGAAAATGAAGAAACAAAAATCATTGCAAAGGAATAAAACACACAAAATTGGATTTCTTGTTAACAAGGTTTATAATTATACAGAGGAAGATGTTTATTGTGATCACTTTGTAGCAGGGTCTATTAGATAACAATAATGAGCTGATAATATTAAGCAAAGGATACAGAGGAAGCCAATCATTGTGATCACATTGGAACAGTCTTTTAAAATATGTAGATTCTGAAGGTTTTTTTTTTTGCACCAACCTAATAGTATTGGTGAATGGCTGAGCATTTGACAACAGGTCTCCAGCTTTGGGGTCCCATCCCAGTATATTTATTTAATTTATAGTAATAACATAAGTAATATTAGAAACCGTCAACCACTCAAGCCCCATAACTGTCCATATTGAGCTTTGGTAGATGGTCCCCTAGTCATAATACCAACACATTGTATACAATGTAATATTTGCGTAGTTTTTAACATTTTTCTAATTGAATGTCTGTCTTATATACCAGCATATATGGTACATTGAATTATGGAGGTACAAAGTGGTGGAATGGTTATCAGCACGGATTAGAAACTGTTAACCAAAACTGTAAACATAGTCTATGTATGTATGTATCATGCATACAAGCTGTACCAATGGAGCTGGAAATTTCTGTTTTTTTAACCCACCTCTAATAGATTTTTAGTGGGGGTCAATTTGCAATTTAAGTTTTGCTGAATTGGTTCCTTAGTTTGTGCCCAGCGACATTCAGGCTTGTTTTTTTAAAATTCAGACTTTTTTCGGGATCACTTCTCAACAAAAGGCGAGAAAAGTAATTTATCCATTGATCACCCCTTTTTTCAATTTTTTAATTGATAACCCCCAACATGGCATGCTGCCAAAAGATGTTGGTCACATGATGCTTTCTACAGACCAAGACTCCTGCATTTTGAAACCAAGTGCTGCCCCCCCCCACCGCATGTAATGAATTTGTATGAATCTCCCGCATTGAAAAAATATGCCTGTAAATATTTTTTCCCTCCAATTTGCAGATCTACCAAGTCTCCCGCATTTTATTGATTATCTTGGTTTAAAATTATGTTAAGATCGGTTTTCAATACACTGAAATAGCTGTTTTAGAGCTTCTAAAATAATGTTAAGATAGGTTTTCAAATCTCCCTCCTGAGAATTTCTAAACCATGGCAAGTAGGCTTCTATTGAGTGACTAACCAGACCTGTTTGTTTTTTTATAAAATAAGTAATATTTTAATAAAGTAAATGTTGACGATTAAAGACACATTTAATTTATAATTAACATGTAGTATATTTTCGAAATTGTAGATATATATTTGGAAAATCTAGATGTTTCTAGGTGGTTTTTGACTGAATTTTAGATGTAAACTTAAAAATAAATTTGGCAACGGTTGAGATAGCAACTAAGAGGAGATAACTGTAAACCAACCATGTAATGGACGGCGGCTGTTGGAAAGAGGATTAATACTTGCATCATCAGAAGATTGTTTGTTGTTTATCAACATTTATTTCGTCTGCCTCGTAATTATAAATTTTCTTTGGCCACGTAAGTACCGATATCTATCTGTTTACCTATCTTACTTTATCTGTCTGGGTTCTCGGCGATCTTCTTTTCTTTTTCACACGTTAGTTTTCTTCCTCACATTTTCCTTTTTTTAATCGTAATCAATAATACGTAATTCAATTTTTAAAAGTGTTGTAAAAGTAAATATTAGTTTGAAATAATATTTGTATTATCGTTATTTATGTTGTTGTTATAAAATTAACATACATTTATTATTGAGAATTTGACATTATAAAAGCAAACCATTTAAAATTTTATGATATTTTAATTTTTAAAACGTCGTTCAACAAACTACGTTTTAAAAATCAAGAAAAAATATTCATAACAACGTTTTAAATATATTGTGGTCAAGTCAAAAATATATTTAAAATTCAAAAATGACAATTTTATTTAGTGGGAAGTTAATAAAATACGAAGAGAATTAATCTGCTCATTTTTTTGTGTGACCGGTTCTCATGTTTCTGTAATGTCATCCACATTCCATTTGGGATATCCAATTCCGATAATTCACTTAATAGACAAAAAAAAATGTTAATTGTTTTTACATGTATTACTCGACTTATTAGTCTTTTTTGTGAGAGAAAGAATAGGTAATCTTTGGATTGACGTACATTAATCTATGGCAGTACTGAGTAGTGAAACACTGAACCAGCATAAGGTGCCAAAAAGCCATTCAGAGGTTCCAACAAACGTATAATTTTTTAATTAAAAAGCATAATTAAACAACATATTCATTAGATATTAAGGCAATAATAAAATTAAAAGCCTGTCTTCTGTTCTTTAGCAGATTTCGCACCATGAATTCGTCAAGTTACGACGGAAAACAGTGCATCCAACGTTCTAAACTGAAGTTTTTAAAATTTTTAGTAAAGAACAAAAGCCAGGCTTTTAATTTCAATATTACGTTAATTTCTGATGAATATGTTGTTTTAATAGAAAAATATAGCTTTCCGAACGACTTTTTGAGCCTTTGTATGATGCTGTTTATACACCGCCATAGGTTTATATTCTTTATATACGTCAAAGCAAAGATTACCCGAAAAATTGCTCTGAAGATAAATCTGTTCATTTCGCTCGTCTATATTTAAAAGACCGTAAAAAAATCTTTTCATGTTAAAAATAAAAAAAAAGTATTAAAAAAAGATCTTATTGTTTATCTGAGACCCAAGACTTTATATCATTTCATCAATAAATTATTTTCGATATCAAAATACATTTAACACGACATACGATTTTATTTCTCACCCACGTTTTTGTCCGCTAGGATAGTGTAAATACCTGACACGCAGAAGGTCCGGGTTCGATTCCCGGTATGAGTGAAGAGTGTGAAAAACTCTTCATTAGGGCAAGTTTCCCTGTGCACTCAGCAGTTAATTGAGTACTCTCTAAGTTGTGTGATTAGGGTGGAAAAGAAAGAAAAAAGGTAATGTCTACACTGTATGATGTTTAATGTAAACTACTGCACGACATCATCACCTCTCCCAAATTGTCGGGCATAAAATCATGATTTTCTTTCCTACGTGTTGAAAGCTGATTGGCTCACCCACTTTACAACATGTTTACTTTGAAAATTTTACTTTCACTTTGACGAGTTTGTAGTAATTATCTTAGTATTACTTATATTAAGAATAAGATAGAATAACACTTCTCAGTCCTCTTGGTTTCAGTTCTTTTTCTTGGTAAAATACTAGTTTTACCCAGAAAACAAATATAACCTTTATTTCATTAATATATATTCTTAATGTTTTTGAAATAAGGAATATTCGGACTGTTGTTCTAATTTTGGTTGTGCCCTCCAGCCTTCTTCGGTGTCGTATTTGTCCGTAACGCTTTCGGAATCTCTAGTCGAGCCACCCTCTCACCCCGCGGGGGTAGACTGTTCTCATTATTCTGCCGTCTATTTCGAAAAGGAAGGTTGAGGTATAACAATCTATATAGAAACGGCGTATGAGTAAAATTAAACTCGCATCTTTACCCATTTCCCTACCACTAAGCTACATTTACAACTTCTTTTCCAATGGAATGTGGATTGCTGTTCCCTTGTGTGAAAAAAAAAAACAGATTCAAAACAAACCCATCTGAACGTACGATCTAGAATATCACGATGTTCAACTGGTTTACTAACCACACATTTAATAGTATTATTAGGTGACTAAAACGATCTTAATTAATAATAATTCATTTTAGTCACCTCCGGCCTACCGTAGCTGGTTACTGACTCGGTTGGCGACGATTTGCAAAAAATGCCGGATTATTATTAATCTTTTTTTGTTGTTGTGCGTACTGTATTACAATAATTATACCAGCCACATCTGCAGACATACATTCAGAAGGAGTCGAATTCATCTGTTACTGTTAACAACAACGTTTTGCTTGGAACATCAAGAATAAAAAAAGGTCATCAGTGTAAATATCATAAGTCTCTCGGTCTCCCCCGTCCATATTGAGGTGTTTCTTGTGAATGCGGTTCTTTAGTGACAGGTGTTTTTGTTCTTTATAACTTTAAATCTCTACGTGTTCACAACAGACCACAACAATGGTCACTTATGCCATAAGGAGGGCTATGAAGGAATGAAATAAAATCACCATAATAACGTTAGCAGTTAAAAGTGAAGTTTAATGTATTTAACCGTTGAATTATTGATTAAAAGGTTGTTTCAGCACCCAATCTACATTGAAAATCAGGGCGTAACGGATTGGCAGTGGTAAGGAATTAATGTACACGTTACTGACAGAATAGGACTATTATTTATATATATA
>VCCN01000272.1:1314822-1325825 GCA_006491835.1 Architeuthis dux | reverse complement strand
CATCATCACCATCATCATCATCATCCATTTCAGGTCCACTCTTGACGATGATTTGTTACTCAAGGAAAGCAAGCGAAAATAAATTAGAACGCATCATTTGAAATTCCAATTTATTACAAGAAAAATAAGAATTCTGCTATCGTAACTGATATACACTTCAATGTGATCTCTGTTATTTTTCTTGTTACTAGTTCTTCGATTTGTGGGTCTATTAGTGAGGGAGCACATCTTAAATCATTCTCAACTTGGAGCTTATCTCGAGCCTTCGACTTGATAGATAGAAGTGCAGAAAACCCTATCTCTAAACTGGACTTTTATTTTTACCTAATAGCCTTATCCCCCCCCCCCAGACTACCCAAATTCCCCCCTGGTTGGGAACCACTGCCCTAGAGGATTAGTGCGAAGTGTATGTCAACTGTTACAGCCAGAGTTTGAACTCGGTTCTCCGATTCTATTTTCTGTCAACCGTTAGGCCACCCGCACCTCCCCGATCTCTGTTATCTGAGGGTAATTCGTAACTAGTAAGACAGCCCACGTTTTATCTGCAATCTTTTCTAACAACGAAGGTTTGTTGCCGACCGGTCACCCCGTTTAAGCCAGGCCTTGTGTGTATGTTTACAGAATAATCTAAAATATCACAATTCTATCCGTTGCTAGGACAGTGGAGGTCAGATAATATTCCACCGCCCATATCGACTGAGAAGCCCGTTGTTATAGATAACATAATCCTCGTAAGTCGTGTACAAAGCTGTGCAGCCATTTGGACGACTAGGACAAGGAGAATGGGTGTGGTGACTGCTGGAGTAGCTCACCTGTTCTTTTCCCTGGACTACTCTCCAACACTGATAAGATTATAGAAATGCTGGGTGGCTGGAGTAGTTGCGTACCCCCCCTCCCACTGGCGCCAATGGTCGGTGTTCGAGCCCAGGCCAAAGCCAAGATTTATTCGGAGGTAGAGCGTTCCTATAAAAGCCGAAATGGCGTAGAGCGAGCAGAGCAATAACCATTAATTTATGTGGAGAATTTTTTCAAAGATTCCCAGACCACCCAAAATGGTGATGATAGTGTGTTAGGCTGAGTCGTCGTCGGTTAGTGTGGTGGGATGTACAGGAGACTGAGGTATAAGACGAGAGAGAAAGAGGGTGCGCGCATCCTCTATAACGGCTCGCTGCAAAACAAATGCTGAACACTATTTTCGCTTATGGCCTTTTTTCCGTAAAAGCGAAAAAGTGTCGTAAAGCGAACTTTCGAAAAGCAGACGATACCCGTATTTACTTAGCTTAGTATGGCATAAGGCCTTATAATCTGGGAGATGGTCAAGCTGTCATGCTGGGTTATAGCATCTCAACAGCAAGGCGTGCTATTAAGTGGCGCCCATCTCCTCATCACTATTTCTAGGCTATCCAGTGAGAATCGAACTTGCTCCACAGTAAAGATCGAATTCACTACAGTAGGAATGGTCTGCAAATACTTTACTAACCAGTGTGCGGACAGGACGCCGAATGCACTTGTGCCGAGGAACGAGAAGCCGAAGCCAAGATGCCGAACGGACACGAAGCCGAAATGTCATGTTCAAAGAATGAAAAAAATGTTCTTTCATTAATATTACACATCTTAAGAGAAATGGGGAAAAATATAATTCTTTTCAATCCCTCAGGTATTAAAAAGGAACTGAGCCAGAGAAAGTCACCTTTAGTTTACAATGTTGTTTGGTGGGTACATTACAGTATGATTTAAAGACTACATGGAGCGACCACAAGACAGCTAAGTATATTAGAGAAAGAACAGGAAACAGATATCATAAAATCAATTAGAAAACTCAAATGACAATGGGCAGGCCATGGAGAGTCCCCAAGGCAGCTAAGTATATTAGAGTAAAAACAATGGACAGGCCATGTTGCAAGAATGACAGACAGCCGCTGGACATCACGACTCACAACGTGAATCCCCAGAGATCACATAGAAAATTGCGGCCGATAAAAAATTAAGATGTCGTGACGATTTGGACAAGTTCAGGAGATATTGTCACGATCGAGAGGTCTGGGGGAATCTTGGGGAAGGTCCATGTCCAACGACGGACGTTAAAAGGATGATGCTGTTGCTGATGATGATATAATCAATTGTTGGAATTTCTGTAGCATTTTATAGTTTAACCGTTTGGCGTCATAGATTTTCGACTACATGTCTGTTCGGCGTCATGTCCGTTCGGCATCTTGGCTTCAGCTTCTCGTCCTTCGGCAAAAGTGCCTTTTGCATCCTGAAAGAAAGTCTTAATTATCCGTGGTAACCCAACTTCCCGGATAATCTGACTTTGGTTTTAAGAGATAACTTTTATAAGTTATTATCCGTAGACAAATTCACAGATATATTAGAATTTCTATGATATGATTCTTTTTCGAAGATAAACTAATATATAGATATTATATATAATATGAAATACACATATATTGGTATGAAAATGTTCAGGAAACCAATATACAGAACTAAAAAAATCTAATATGAAATGTCGCTCTTATCCCAAACAGACGCAAATATCCAGGGACACCAATGACTGGGTCAAAGTTGTCCAGGAACGCAAATTCCCTAGTACCGTCTGTAACCCGCAGGGAATGTTGATCAGATATTTTCGCCAAAGAGTGTATATCTTTCCAATTCATTGTTTTCTGTCAGGCCCGGTGTCAATTCTCGCGATTTTCCGTATAATATTCATTTCGTGTTTACCATAAAAATCCATCAAGGCTGTTATTAAGACGCTGTCTCGCGACTGGGTTATTAAATATTATTAATTCCTTTCCATCTGTCAAAAGATCATTTCTCTGTTGTCATTCCACGTTTTGTAATAACCCTTCCCCTAAGCAGTAACTGGCCCATCAATCATTGAGGGTGTCGTGGCTCATTATGTAAGAAAGTCGTTCGACTGTTGCATTAACCAGTTATGACTGGTCATACAGCCACTACATTGTCGCCAGAATTTCCTGTTCACCATCCATTTAACATTGTTCAATTTAGTGTTGAACTAGAAAGCACACAGAGATTGCATACATCTGCCAACGCCATTGTCACTAAAAACTTAATGAAAATCAGTCCATATATAGTTACGATGCAGGGAAGGTAATTGTAAACAATTCCTGGATCCGCCCAAAATTTAATCATGTTACCTTTAGCCCATGGCCCGCCCTTCCACAGAATGTCATTGAAATTCTTTAACTTTTGGAGATATTGCGTGGACAAACAGACAGACAGAAGCGAGTGATACATATAAATATACGAAGTCTACAGACTTGTTACTTGAAGCAATAGATATGGATGTATTAATCCTGGGGGATCAGTTTCCCACTAAATACCAATAGACAACCGACCCCCCTCCTTATGTCCAGGTACATCTTACGCTAAGATGTATTAATTATGGGGCGTCAGTTTATTACTTCACAACAATACAAAAACTTCATGTACAGAGATTTTTTAAAAAATGTCTATAATTTGCTTTAAGTACGTGGATCTTCATTTCTTTTATACCATTGTATTCGGACATCTGTTGGGGCTATGTATGGAAACTATCAAAGTTGTAGCTGGTCTACACACTTAGATATGAATATATATATAGTGTAATCCAAATCAGCGTTACAAAGCCATAAACCATGGCGTTTTATAGGTATATATGTTTATAGTGTGGATGTGAGGGAATCCGACAGAATGATGGGTATGGTTAGACAATGTGGAAAAGGAAAAAGAGTGAGAAAGCTTGTTACATCTCAAACATGTTTATTATCACGAGGATACATCTTAATGCATTTCGTCGGGGCTAGCGACGTCTTCAGAAGAAAGTTGAACATGGCAGAAGTCCTGCAAATATCCGTGTGGCCTGCATCTAGCGATCCTGGATGTGTGTGCAGAGGTGTTCTTACTATACAGGAATCTTGTAAGCCAGTGATTCCCAAAGTGTAGGCCACCTGTTCTTTCACCAAAGTCGCAAGACTCTAGTTAAAAAAAATAACCTTTGAAACTATACTCAACAATAAATTAAAAAAACAGATTCGATATACATACCTTGACAACTGTCTACAAAAATGTGCCTACATTAATTTGCATATAATAATTTGTCCACAATAATACGTCTACATAAAGTGTGTATTAAAAAAAAAACCGAATTCGGCACTAAATGACCCACCAAGGGTTGATGTGCCGTTAAACAAAACAATCAATCAATCAATCAATCAAAGTGTAGGCCACGACTTCCCGCCGCGGTTAGCTCTCAGGATATTCGAAACTTTAACTATTTCGGGCAATCGTAATTCAATACGCTGATACACGGTCACAACCATCTAAGAATTTGAGAAACTGTGTAGTGAACAACAGCCTCATCCATCCCACTAATGATTATGAAAAGAGGAAACAAATCTGTAAGTTTTTATGAACTTAAATCAAATGGTTCATTATTTTGTTACAGGCCCCTCAAGGATATTCACTATTTTAAAAAAAAAGTAAAATTCGTTTTTGTTATATTTTAGTCATTTATTTAAAAAAAAAGAATTTATTTTTTCTAGTAAAACTTAATATAGATTATGAATACGTTGCAATTCTTGACAATTTCTTTGGTAGTTTTTGTTTCTATGTTTGGTTACTGTTAAATTACGGCGAAACAGTGGCGGAGGGGGTGGCCCGCCCCGGGAGACACCATCAGAGGGAGTGACACCAAGATGACTGCCTACAAAATGTTCATATAGTATCGTGGTAATTCTTTTTTCAATGAAAGATCTGTCTATCCACATCTCGGAAAGTACTCAATGGATTTCAATGAAATATTTTGGAAAGGTGTGACATGGGGTAAGGAAGAGTTGGTTAAATTTTGGGGCAGATTCTTTTTGATTGAGAAATACTTTTCCGTTTTTTTCCCATACATTTATGACTGTCTACGCGATATATGCAAAAGTTTTCAATGGATTTCAATGAAAGAAGTGATTATATTTTGGGGCAAATCCATGCACAATTATCTCCCCTACATCGTAATTATATGTTCACACCACATAATATCGCCAAAAGTTCTGTCTACACGATATCTCCAATGTTTCTCAATGAATTGGTTGGCAATGGGCTACGAAAGAAGTGATTACATTTTTGGGGCGGATCCATGCACAATTATTTCCCCCATACTTATTTTCTTCATATTGTTTCACAAAGTCAGGACTGAAAAATTGAAATCTAAAGATAAATAGAATTGAAATGGTTCGGCCGAAACATCGTGTTTACAACACAAATAACAAGGAGTTCAATCGTCCGAAGAACCATTTGAATATTAATGACCCTTCTCAAAACTATAGAAAATGAATAGAATTGTTAGTAAATGTAGGCTTAGTCCATCACATTCAATAATATGGGAGAATCATGATGAATAATGAATAGTATTAGTACAAAAAGATCACCAACATTCTAGATATCCTGGGAAGAGAGCAAGTTCTGGAAGGGTGGGGGTGACACCATGCGTTACACCAACCACTGCGGCTAAGGACTAATTTTATTCTTAGTGTCTATTGCTTTTATAACAGTGAGTGTGGCGTCGCGAATAATTGTGTCTCATCAAATGGGGTCGTGAATGAAAAAATTTGAGAAGCCCTGATCTACGCAAAGGAAAATAAGTTTCTTATATTGTGTGCATACTGCATTATTATGTACGTTCATGTACTAGTAAAATCTACATCATTTAGTTTTAAAGAAGAAAGTTCTCACGATTGTGATTAATGAAAGTCATGGCTTCCAACAGAGTAAAGTGAATAGGTTTGGGGCTTCTAATATATTCATAGACACGCAATCCTACCCGAGGGTTTGGTGTGGGGTCCGCTATGAGAAATAGGTGATCTTATATTTTTTACACTGAAAGATTAAAACAACTTAATCTAGAGATTCTGGAATACAGAAGAAAACGTGCTGACCTATCGGAAGTCTATAGAATCCGTAACAGCATATATAGAATGGATACTGACGTTCATTGCTCAAAATGCCCTGACAACAATGCCGTCTTCATCTATCTGCAGCAATGGACACAGCCATAAACTACAAATTCAGATCTCAACTGGTGCTAGAAAAGATTTATTCTCGGCAAGAGTAGCAAACGCCTAAGTGAAAAGACGGCTACATTCGAGAATATCAATATTTAAAAAAATAAGATACCGAATTTAACAACCAATTTTCTTATTTCTTTATTAGTTTAATCCCACCCCAACTAAACTGAAGCTGACTTAATGACGCAATTAATTGCTGTAAAATAAATCCTATTTCAAGTATATTTCGAGAACATTACAAATATTACCTACCCGAACTGGTTCATGTTTACAGTGTTAAGCGAATCGTGTTTCTCAGGGGTAGTTGGGGCCCAGATTTATGATCCTCATTATTAAAAGGCAAGAATCGTGATGCTTGGTGGTTGATATAGTTGTGTATTTCTCACCAGCGCCAGCGGTCGGTGTTCGAACTCGGATAAAAACCAGGATTTCGAATGCTGATTTTTAAGGTAGTCGCCTCCTCCCCATTTGGAAGATTGGCACAACACAATCTGTTTACCCCAATTCTCTACATTTGACTTTCTGTCGAACTTATTAAACTTAGTAAATATCCATAAGGTCAGATTCGAAGAGTGCCCAATGAGGATCGAAATACTCGCAATGGCATATCAGTGTTGCAGGCTAACCATCGTTCTGAGGCAGGTGTTCTTAGTGTTGAAATTGCCTAAAAGGGTACACGAAAATTATCTTCTATGGCCTGGGCCGGCCCCAGGGGTCCGTTGCCCCAGGGGTCCATTGCCCCAGGGGTCCGTTGCCCCAGGGGTCCGTTGCCCCAGGATAAGCTGAACTTCGGCGCCCTTAAAAGTATAGTATCATCTTATTTATTTATGTTATCACCTTCTTGGATGTTGGGCGCCAAAGGTTCAACAGTTCGTTGGTTTCGTCACTCGTTGTTGTGGACGGTGTCAGGGCGCACGATGTGTCCGGACTTCGGGAAGACGGAGGTTGGTCTCTGGAAAGAACTGGCCTGAAACGTAACGAAGGATTGAGACGGAGACCGATTCTCTGGTTAAAGAATAGAGTCTGTTTATTCGTAATTCTACAGAAGTTTTTGTCACACACAGATGAGAGGCAAAGAGAGAGAGAGGGGGGGGGCAGGCAGGCAGGCAACATAAGATTTTTGCAGACACGGACTACTAAAAATTAGAGGGTATATTGCCGCTAGCACTTGGCGTCCTGGGCGACTGGCCGTGTTACCGGCACCTTGAGTGAATGGTGATCGCAGCTGGTGAATCACGAATCTGTTCGTGAAACCACCCAATGGCCAATTAAAAATAGGCGGAGCAAAGGGCAGAAAGCATGTATCAAATTCAATCCCTTTTTTGACAGGTGTCCAGTAATCAGTCATACAAGGTAATAATGAAGATCTGGCCTTGTTGCTCTTACAATTCCCTCTCTAAGCTTTTGCTCTCCACGACCCCCCGCCCCGCCCCCCAATCGACTTGGATTCAAAGTTGAGTCGTTTATCTTGTCAAACTGGGGACAGATCTTTTTTTGCAGTGGGTTACAAAGTCACCAAGCTTGATATGCCGCATTTTTGGAAAGTTTTTAAAAAAATAAATAAAACCCAGAAAACACTTTCTAAAGCAAAAAGAAAAAATGGCGACTGTTTAAGAAACATTGCATAAAACTGTTGGAAAACGACTTTAACCTTTTCGCTGCCACGGACGATATAACTTGTCCCAGCAAGTCTTCAGTCCAGTGCCACGGACAAGATATCTCGTCTTACGATAAAACCCCATTAGAAAGTGTAAAGTAGGTTTACAAAATGTCAGGAGTGTAGCTGGAGTTTGAGTGCAGTGGTTTTCGACCTAAAGGCCGCGGACTCCCGAGGGTCCGCAAAGGTATTACTGTTGGCAGACCTTTCAAAAACCTTGGGTTTGTGAGCTTGTTGGGTAGTCAGACCTTTCAAAAATCTAGATAGAGATTTGAGGGCCCGGGCAGGGGCTCGGCTCTTTGAGGGGCTTCCTCCAACATTTAATGAGGTTTGTTATTGTATAATGACTATAATATTAGTAGAAATGCAGTAGATACTATTCATAAATCTTTTAGGAGTCCCCTGGATTGGGGGAGCCGGGGCGAGGTAAAATCGCCCCAACCTACTCCTTCAGCTACGCCCCTGCAAAATGCAAAACGGCGAGAGAGTAGATACAGATATATTGAATATAAGATGGTCGTATGCGTAGATCCATGTTTTGAGATATTTCATACGCGTTTAAATTATATAACGGATGCAATCTGAGTTAAGAGAGTGTGTCGATGAAAACGTCTGCACCTTGAAATCTATTGATTTTATCGTAATAATCTTTGTGTTAATGAAAGAAAGATTGTAGAAAATTGTCAACTAAAAGTTATTTCTGTAGACAATATAAAACCGTCTTTAACATGCAATAACGACTTCCTATTTTCATTACTACATATTAGTTGATTTGTATGGAAAAAAACCGTCTTTAACATGCAATAACGACTTCCTATTTTCGTAAAAGAAAAATAGCATTCCTTCTCTCTAAAAAACGACCATTCTTATCCACTTTTTAAATATCAATTAATGATAAAGTTATGAAGGGTGTCTGCCATAATGGGATGTTTATCAAGGTAGTGAATTCGTTCCTCAATGGATGCTCCTCTATTGTGGCCTTGTCTCCAATAAGCTGAGATCTGTAAATAACTATAGGCTCCTAGTTGTCGAGCAATGGTTAGTAGCCAGTTTCCCAACTTCTACTGTACTGAGTTTGATCCTTACTGGGTACTCCTCACTTGTGGCCTTGTGCCCGATTGAACTAAGCTTAATAAATATCAATGATAATGTTATGACGAGCACGTGCTGTAGAGCAATGGTTAACAAGTTTGTCACGTTGAACCTTCGCTCGTGTAGTGAGTTCGATCCACTCTAGATGCGCTACTCTTGTGGTCTTGTGCTAGACTAGGCAAAGCTTAGTAAATGTCTATGGGTTTCTTGTCGTGGATCAATTGTTAGTAAGCTAGTCTTGTAGACTACCGAGTTCGATCTTTATTGGGTACCCCCACTAGTACAGCCTTGTGCCAGACTAAACCTATTAAATGCGTATTGGTGCCTCGCCGTGGAGCAATGGTTATCAAGCTAGTCTCACAGACCATTACTACTATAGATAGTTCAATCCTCACTCGTTACTCCACAGTTTCGGCCTTGTGCCACCCTATGCTAAACTTAGTAACTATAAAAAGCAAGATAGGGTCAAAAAGCATTAATCCACTTACCCGTACGCATTTGTTCTATTGCCAGATGTATTGACAAAAATCTCTTGTCACTGGTTTAGCACAATAGTTTACAGAAAAGAGGAAGAGTGAATGAGCACTTGAATGAATCAATCACCTATAATCACCAGAAAAGAGGAAGAGTGAATGAGCACTTGGATGAACCGATCACCTTACTGTACAGACAGTAAGAAAACAGCAAAAAGCAATAACCCCTATTATCAACCCTGACAAAGGTCAATCATGGGTGTGCTGCAGAATGCTGTAGTCATTGTTATCAGGACGGCGTCGGAAACGGCTCGTGTTATCAGTTCTATATTGCATTCAACCATAACAGCTTTATCACTTTTGAGTGATTCACGGCTGGTTACGACATTTCAAGTGTTTTTCTTGTGGCTCGATTGTTTGTTTTACTTCCTTGTATGAATACAAGATAAAAACAAAGCATGAGAAAACAGGTAAACTATCTGGCATGCCTACGATGAACACAACTACCCGATTAAATCCAGCTTACAATGAACCATAAGTTCAACGATGCGTTCACCATCCGTGGTAGTCGTAGCAGAAAAAAGACGGGGAGGTGGAGGTGGAGTCAATTGATTCTCATACTTGTGAAATATTGCGATATGGAAATATGCTGCGAGTATTATTTTCAATGAAAATCGTAAATGGCCAATTTTGGCATTTATGCGGAAACAGTGCAAAGCAACATCGGGCGGAGTTTGAACTCGGGTCGGCAATTCCATTGTCCGTGCCGTTACCGACTACGCCAATCGCAACTTCCGCTTACAATTTATAGAATAAATGTCAGAGGCAGAACACCGAAACGGTGAGTGATAAAAAGTTGAAATTGTTGTCTGAATTTCTACGGGACACATGGCCTAGTTGATAAAAGCGTTGGTTACCCTTTTCATCAATGAATTCATTCATATATGTTAAGTCCTGAACGTTTATAAAAAATTCGATAATTAGTTGATTTTTGGTAGAGTTTTCATAAACCTTGGTTGTGGTGTGGCTGGTCTGGAAAAACGTTTTGGAAAAGAAAAACGGAGTACAATAGAAAACTGATTTCATTGCAAACTAAATTATTTTGAATTAGCATTTAATTAATTAATTTTGGGGCACGCTATTCGATTTTTTGGATACAAAATTGTTAGCGCTTTACTTGAAAACGCTCTAATAGGAACCGCGTTAACTGGAGGTTCCTGTATTCCTGTCTGCATGCAATGTATCTGCGTTCACAGGCAAAATCCCAAAGCACTTTTTGAATGTATATAAATGAAAAGTGTTTTTTAAGTTGACACATGTGTGTAGCTTTGGCTACCAACGACTGAAAGCCCGGATGGGAAATTTTGACACCTGGACAAGCGGATTTCCGGTAATGTTCGCCTGCTACGTTGTTTTAATTGTCTATTTTTAAAATATTTAAATATGACTTTTTTTCTTTTAACCTTTCATCGACTGACATGAACTAAAGTTTTTGTCCGTTTCACGAAAGTTGACGTTTAGTACAAATAAAGAGCAAATCGATCTTTTCCGGTTTTTTCTTCAGACTTTTACAATCCTAAATTTGAACGTTAAAACTGAGGCTGTCTGTCCTTTACTGACCTTGACAGAACTGTTTTGAAAACAATCTAATTAATAAAGAGGGAAAATTGCAGAACGTTTATTATATACAGGGTGGGCCAAAAGTCTGGATCCATAGGAAACTAT
>VCCN01000272.1:1283507-1309841 GCA_006491835.1 Architeuthis dux | reverse complement strand
TTTCGCCCAAAAAACTGACTGTTTGGACTACCTATATATATACATTTATTTATTTTTCAGGTTGAACTGTAATCATGACGTCACTGGAAACAAATTTGCTCCCTGTGTTTGTATGGTTAATTGTTATACTCCAGACATCAGGTAATGCTTCATAGACCATAATACATCGCTTAGTGCTATTCAGTTTAGTGCTGATCTGACATAGTGCTCTTTTTACAAATAATTTTCGTAATAAATTTATTAATGTTAAATTTCTGAAATAAATATTGATTAAAGACATGGACAATCTCTGGAATAATTGTATAGTCTGTATTTTGCTTATTGTGCTATGTGTATTTATTATGTAGATATATATATCGACACCTAGGGATATTTTCACCCACTCCGAAAAGTAGCTACCAATGTAGGATATATCTCCCAATCTTGGAATGATCTTTTTTCATAAATTCTCTTATTTCTTATCTATAAACATTTATTTGTGAAAATGTCACACCCGTGCACACTTGATGTTAAAAATGGTGCATTTTGATTGCCCCTATTTGTTTTTATACCTTTGTATATTTAAAGCGTCAATCTTCTACAATTTTTCTTTTGATAGATGCTCTTTGGATAAAACCAAATACAACAATGCAATATGTGTCAGAAGGGAATATAATTGGTAAGCACTTGAGCGTCGCTCTTATCAAATGTTTTGGGCACAGAACTGTCTTGTATTTCAATTCGATAACATGTTTTTTGAAGATTCATTTAGATTTTAAAAAGAAACGACCTGACACAGCCCAGCCTGTCCGTCACGCTTTTAGAAGATTATTAACTAGGAAACTAATGAAGACAAAAACATGGGGTTTTCATCAATCAAGGCCAATTATTTTAAGATTTATTACGAATGCGGCAAGTGTGCTGGCTTTTAGTAGTTGGGGAATTATGGTAGTTTATGGGACGGATAAAGATTTTCTAAATATGATAGAACATAAGCGAGTGAACAATATATCCCCACTTTTAGCGAGGATATCCTTATCTGGTTAATATTCCTGAAATTTAAAAAGTCTTTGTGGAGGTACGAACCGCGGTTACTTGTGCCAATTTCTTGACTGATGTTACCAGACAGTTAAAACAATTAAATAACGCGATTTTCCCCAAACAATTTTATTGATGCAATAAACAAACTACAGATCTGACAAACAGTTTTGTTTGTCCCCTGACTTTACAAAGTGGTTTATTCAGTGTGGGATCATGGAAAACTTGACCATAAGCCAACCTTGTCCACAGCTCAGAGTTCATTTCATGGAACATCTATATCTGTCTTTCAATTCCCCAGTGAAAGGAATCCTGGAACAGACCGAGGCAAACCCATACTTTGTAAAGGTACTGCAGGGAACAGGGTGGTAGTGCCTCTTCCAGACACTTACACTGAGGTTCCACCATCCATGTTGAAAACAAAATCACCATATGCAGCACTCCTGGGAGAGGGGCCTTACTGACCACCAGTTGTATAGCTGCCAAGACCTGCATATCAGAGAGAAGCTCAGTGGTTAGCAAATGTTCAAGAAATATTTGAGACTGGAAGGCTGATAAAGGGCAACTTTATATCTTGGGCAGCATATCATTCCTTGAAACAGCCGCAGATCCCTCAACCTGTTAGCTTGAGTGCCATTCTACTGCTTTTCACAGAAGATTCAACTAGTGCTATAAGACATCATCAAGAAGGCAATAGAACATCTGAATCCTGGGCAAGTACCTGTGATGGCTGTGGACCAGACACTGTTTGCAATTGCCAAACAGGTTCAGTGTGTTGACCCCAGGAGTATAGAGAAGACAAATAACTGATAATGTTGGGTGGACTCAATATTGAAATAGCAGCATTACAAGCTGTTGGTTCATGGCTGAAAGACAGTGAGTGGGTCGAAGCTTTGCTGAAATAGCAACAGCAGGGGCTGCAGAATCATTTCTGAAGGTGACACACCTAACCAAGGCCAGACATGCCCATCAGGTCACAACTGCATCCTTGGCTCTTCTAAAGAAGGAAGCCTACAATAGCTACAGAGAAACCGTGAGAGAAGAGGAGTCAATAGCCCCATTTATTGAATGGGTAAAGGAATAAGAGTAAACATGTCCACAGTTCAAATATTGGAACCTCGCCCTGGAACTGCAACTGACCATCTTGATTTGTGACGGTCTCTGTGGCCTGTATATTGACTCCTTGTGCAAAATTGCTCCATGGCTTTTTGCAATGGACCAACATCATTATGCTAGGTGGTTAAGGGTTCATCATGTTCGTGACTTAGCTGCTCTTTTCTAACAACACCAGATTTTAGCGGTGGAATTTCAGAATGGCAACTTTGTTATTCATAAAAGTAAAAATGTATAACCAGAAATTGCTATGGATCAAAGGCAGGAGCAGAATATTGGACTTCTGAAAACCAACCTGCATTCAGGTGTTGGCAAGTTGGTGCTCCGGAACTGGTGTGCATCGTTGAACAATTTGAAGAAAGTTTTGAGGATGATCAAGCATGTAAAAAAAATACAACATCATGAGCGAACTCATGATGTACAAGGGACATTCCACGACCAGGTCTCATCTTTGGTGGCAACTATCAAAGACATAGGCAATCCATCTGAAGAGAGCAGCAATAATCTCCTTGTGTCAGAGATATTGTAGATAGTGAAGTAGTCACCACAGTGAAAAATGTGGAAGATATTGGTCAGAAAGGATACCAGGAGTTTTGTCAAGATTGGTTCATAGACAGATCAAATCCAGTGACAGATCTCAGAACAACATTGTACTATTAAGTCACATGAGAGAAACATCAAAATCCCAACTACAGTTGTCTGCACTTCAAGATGATTGTGATCTATTAGCATGTTTGCATGTCTCCTGTCGATCCAGATCCATTAACCTTGATGACTTCTTCATCCATGAGAATCATTCATACCCATATCTGTCTGATCATGGTAACCTGAAGTTTGGAAATAAATCTGACCTACTCATATGTTTTGAGAGTTACACATGTCCTGTTTCAGGCTCACCACCAGCAAACACTGTGATACATATTGGGGTTGCAGTGGTTCACCTTTTACTGCCCAAAGGTAGAAAGTCTTTCAATGATTATGCTACAGATGTGTTTGTCCCATACATCAGAAAACAGCTTCAGAGTGCTCACCATGTTGATCTAGTTTGGGATATCTACCTTGCAGACAGTTTAAAAGCATATATGTCAGAGGTGATGATGTGGAGTTAGATGTCGGGTTGCTAGAAAAACAAAAGTTCCACAAATCTGGTCGCAGTTCCTGCAAGATGACAATAACAAGAAAGAGCTGTTTGCTTTTCTTAGTGAAGTAGTTGTGCAGGCTGTTCATGGTGATGTCAAGCTGTATGTCACTGATGGAGAGAATGTATTATATCACCCAGCAGCCGCAGATGTGAATTACCTGTCCCCCTGCCAGCATGAATAAGCTGGCACAAGAATCATCATCCATCCAGCTGATGCAGCAAATAAGGGCTGCAAGGACATCATAATAAGAACAGTTGATACTGATGCTGTTTCACTTGCAGCAGCATACTTTAAGCATCTTGGGCTCAATAAGGTATGGATTGCTTTTGGCACAGGCAAGACCTTCCACTACATTCTTGTGCATGGCATTGCTGCTGGGGTTTCATGCATTTACTGGCTGTGACACAGTGTCATCATTCCATGGAAAGGGGATAATATCAGCCTGGGATGTATGGAAAGACAGCATTCAAAGAAATAACAGAAGGCATTTCTTCTGAGACACATGCCCAATTGGAAAGGTTTATTACCTTCACATATGACAGAACAAGGACTGCATCTAAGCATCAATGTTTGTAGAAAAGACCTATTTACAAAGAAAGGGAAATATCATCATGAAATCACTGCCACCTACCAAGGCAGCCCTAGTTGAGCATATAAAATGTGCATGCTACCAGGCAGGTCATGTATAGGGACAGGCTATGGTACTAGACCCTGACAAACCTTCTCCATCAGACTGGGGATGGGCAAAAGAGGATGACACCTGGATGACATTCTGGACCTCTCTTCCAGAAATATTTTAACGGTTGCAGGGAACTAGTTAAGTGTCAGAAGGGATGTCACTGCAGTTGTTGTACACCTGCTTGTGATTGTGTGCTTATGCAACAAAATTAATATAAAACAACAGATGTTTATTTGATGCTACAGAATAGGAGTAAGAGTATGAGTGTCTTCAATTCATCATAATCTATTGAATGTAGACAGACATGAACGTGAATTATTTTGCATTTTTATGTGCTACAGAGAAACCAAAGATGTCACCAGAGAACAGGAAAATGTAATATTGATATATTTTTTGTAAAAGTAGAAGAGGAAATAAAACAATTTATGAATAATTTTTGTTGCTTTTTCTATATGAAATGCAAATTTGTACTGTTTGGGATTTTTGTCAAGAATTATTAATCGAATCAATTCAATGTCACCAGATTATACATAGAGAATGTTCTCAGGAGTCTGTATCTGATTGTTTTGTTTAACAGCACATTGACTCTTGGTGGGTTATTTAGTGCCGAATTCAGTAGGGGGGGGGGTCCCATGTTCCCCATGACTAGAGACTCGAGGGGGGAGAATCCCAAATCCCTGTCACTGAGACAAATGCCACGAGGACCGGGATAAAAGTGTTGGGGGGGGGCATGAATCCTGAGCATGCTAATGGTGATCGCCTCCTGACCAGCTGGCCAAGATATCCTGTGCAACTTCTCCCAGATATCCGGAGATACCCGAGCATGTCACAAGGACCTCTGAAGGGCCGTGGTTCTCTGAACTTCAAGGCCATGATGGTTTCGAAGAACAGATACTACACTTTGATCTTAGCCAAAAGGCTGTTACTGGTTGAGTCTGTATCTGCAAACAGAATAAAAAATATATGGATTAGAACCAGAGATATGATCATTTAAGTGCGCCACCCTAGTGTCGATTATGTAGGTGGTGCCACCTGCCACCAGAGGGCGGTACCAAAGTGCTTTCAGCAAAAGACTTGTAATTGTCATATGTATATGCATGCCTAATTTGGTGCTTGTAAAGAAAAGTGCACAAACATTTCACTTATCGACTAGATTAGATTGATGTCCAAAAGGTTTATATGATTAACGTTGATTTTCAGACAACATCCTTATCTGATCCGATATGCTGAATTAAATCTTATTATCCATATGATATAGATATATCTATGGACATTCATCATCATATATATAAGTGAGAACTGTCTGTTTGTCTGTCACGCTATTTAAACCACCTAAACATGGGTGTAGCCTAACCAAATTTGGCATGCATACTCAATGGACCATGGGGAAGTAAAATGTTTTTAGATTTTTGTAAAAATATTTTGTGGAGTCTGCATTCACACTCACCACGGTAATAATGATCTGATTTCCATCTATTTCAATATAATACTAAAAGTCTGAATTGCCCAACTAAATTTGGCATGCATGCTCAATGGACCTATGGGAAGGTTTTAAAGTAAAACGTTTTTCGATTTTTCGAGAAAAAAAAACTATCTCTCCCGTAAATTAAATGTGAACCCAAGAGTTCATGATGATGATGATGATGATGGTGATGATTTTTCAAATAAAGTATGATTCAATAAATACAAAGTTCAAATCCATGATCTCTTATCTCAGATAGGAACAAGCAGAATGATATTATAGATTCTATCTGGTCAAAAAAATGATGCCTTCCCAGGAACTAGCTGAAAATCCTTGGATTACGGGCGGATTTTCAGCTAGTGATTTATATTGGATTATTGGGAAATTGTTTTTCTTTGTAGGTGCGAAAATCATCAATATCACAGTAGGACCAGCAAATCCAGGTGACGTTTTACATTTTCAGCTTGAAAATAATAATCCTTGTATTAAACATATCAAATTGGATCCGGTGCAGAATATGGTCTCTTGCTCTACGAACTGCATATTTTCCATTGTGGCAATAGACGTTCTGGACAGAGAGTCCAATGTAAGTATGAGATGCGTACTTACCTTATATACTTGTGTATAAATCTATTTTGTGTATAGGTCGACCTTTGATTTATGGTCACAAAATCATTCATTTATGGTATGCTTTTTTGAAGCCAAGGGTTGCTCCTAGTCCTTCCCATTATGTTTGAATTTCAACCTTACAAAATTATTACGGATACTGCACTAGTATTTTTTTAAACCGTGGAATTTCCACAAGTACTGCTAGTAACTCTTAATTTCAAAATGTTATCTGGATTCGAACACTGGCTGCAGGAAACATTCCCCCGGTGGAACTTCCTTGACAAAGTATGAAGTTTGATTTGCTTTGCCTATAACTTTGAGAAGAGTCATTAACATTCCAACTTTTATTTGGTCAATCCAAACCATGAATTCTCCTCTCGATATGTAGAAATGATTTCTGGTGTTTTTAGAATTTTTGGGCGGTGATTTTTAGGACTCTTGTAATATTGGGAACGACCTAATTGACAAACGACTTTTGATATTTTTTGAATTTAAAAAGATTTATTTCGCTTGGATTGTTCTGGTTGTATATTAATGACCATCATTCTTTTCTTCTCTGCTCAACAGAGACATGAGATGGAATTCTTTATTTAACAAAGAAAGGAACCAAGAACATTTCCATGTTAAAAATGATGGACCAACCTGTACTGCATGCCTTGCTGAAGATAGATTAACTTATTTACAAGCTTTACAGGGTTAATGTTCACATTTTTTGTTTGATACCGTTTTATTTTTTGCTTTGCACCACCGGAAAAAGGGACCGATAAAAGTGAATCTCTTTCTTTACGGATATCACATATTACAGCTGAAGAAGACCGTGGAATCAATGGGCCGAAACGTTAACATCAAAGATGGGAAGAATTGTCCGAATAAAAGTTGGAATTGATTTTGTTTTGTTTTTCTTTAAATATGTCAAACACTTAAATTTTCAGCGATTTTTAAAAACATTTTCTGGAAATCTTTTTGTGATTTTCCTTTTCTATTTTCAGTGTTTTATCATCCCAGTATCTTTCCTGTATGGTTTTACGGTGAGATAATACTTGATCTTTATACATAAGTGTATTAAATCATGAATGTATTTTGTCTAGTTAAAGTGAGTGTTCTGACACTCGAACGTGTAGTTTGGGTTGTATGCCGTCAGACAGCTAAACACTTTTGATTTGAAGTAAATCATGAAGGACCATAAAATAAATCCTCAAACTTGTGTTTTTATTTCCGTCAGAAACAATATTTCTTTAGTAATTGTTGTATCTTAATCGCTCATAACCATAGTTGTAATCGTGTGAAAATGAAAATAACAAACACAAAATAACGCAAGTAAATATGAAATACAGCAAGTAAATGTTACATTGAGTTTGGTGATAATTTCAATACACCAGAGTTCAAAAATAGAAGATAAAGAGTTTGTAACGGACTCATATGTATTTTGCACTCATGCATATGGTGAGCGAGTTGAAACCACTTGACTCAATTTCCTTTGGAACAATCCAGATTTTTATTCTGAGAAAATGGGTTATCTCGTCTTTTAGATAGCCGATTTTCAGGACATGAGAAATCTGTATGCGACTCGAATTTAATATGCTTTATGGACGGCAAGTCTGGCCAAATCATGTTTCTTGTCACATCACATTCCATCTTGGAACTCTTGATGATACACAGTCCAACACACCTCAATTTTGACCAGCCACACTCCACCACTCACCTCTTACTATAAGAAACCCAGCAATTTTTAATCTTTGTTCAGTCAATATTTGTTGTTTCGTCAAATATGACAGGTCCATCAAAGACGCGCCTTTTCACCTCTGATTATGTACTTATGCATTCATACATACACACACACACTCTCTTTCCTAACATCTTCAACAAACTACAGACACTTTTACTAAGTAGAATACAAACACTTTAAAATGCATTCCTTCCTTCTTCTTAGCCGAGCACTACTTTTTGTTATATTCTCCTGTAATAAATATCTTATTATTATCATTGCAGAGTATTTTGTATTTCTTTCACATTGCATTTTCTCACCATGTGCAAACTGCATTCCTTGTACATGCAATTATTTCATTCCATTTACAACTGCAGAAACAGGCAGAGAGAGAAAGACTGCATCATAACATTACCCTCTTTCTTTCTCTAGTCTTTACTTACGGGTAGTCAGACCCTTGGAGTCAGATATATTTAATAATAGGAGCTAGTTTACTATTACGACTTACTTTCATCTTAATTAGCTCTTTATTTTTTTGAAAGCAAACTGGTTTAAACATGGGTTCACTTAATTAGTGTCAAATGTCTTTTGTAGAAATACCTTTTCTAATTAAAAAGTGTTTTGTTATTTACTTACAAACGAAGCTTCTTTTAAGGATTGTATCAACAGATGGAGATCATATAACATTTGAGAACTATGTTGTTTCGCAATCTGTTTCTTATTCGTCCCTGTTGTCATCTGCCTCGACATCTGCTTGTTTAGTGGATGCTACTCGATTTGATTGTGTTCAAACCGTCGGATCTATTTATAGCAAAATACGAAACGTTCTTGATCGGTTTTCATAATTTTGGGGAAATAATATTGGTATGTGACCAAAACGCCATATCATGTTCCCAGGGCTAGAAAATAGGTCAAACGGCCGACCAAGTCAGAACAATGAAGATGCATTCGACCAACCAGAGTGGTTTAAGGGTGGCCGTGATTTCAAATCAGCCAGCAGTTTAGAGTCAGTTAGGGTCCGACACCCAGCAGCGACGAATCAAACAAACTAGGGCGCGTGGCTCCTCAGCCCATCAGGGTGAGGGAGGAGAAGAAGGAAAAAAATCTGATTTGAACTACTATCATCACGCTAATTAGTCACCCACGGCAAAGCAACTAGGAACAGAGAGTCGTTAGAATTTTAACCAAAACAGAATTCAATGTCTCAAAGTGTTCCGCGAAAACCGGCCCGGAATCAAAGCTATCAACAGGAATTAAACGAACCCGTAGTTTCAATTGAAAATAATGAATGTTGTCTTTCCATCCAACCACGTTGTAGAGGCTTTTCTCCGGTATGGTCAAAATGGTTTATTTCCCTCCATAGAATTTTCAGCCCAGTAAATGTACAACCCAACCACGAGACGTCTCATCTCGGCAGAACATGTACAAGATGAGTATACTACACAAGCCGAATGATATAGATTCTATTTGGTCAAAGAATTAGGCCTTCTGCAGCAACTAGCTAAAACGTCCCATCCTATGGGCGGATTTTCAGCTAGTTCAGGCTATATACAAGGATGGATCACTGAATATATCTTCCTGTTTTATATCTTTTCAGAAACCACCTACCAAACCATACAAGTATAATATCATTTTAAATGATATCAATGATAACGCACCTCAGTTTGAAAACCTCCCGTACAAAACGAGCATTCCAGAGGTAAGTAGACCAATGCATCTATAAGAAGGGACACGGAAGAGGGGGATAATTGTGAAATGTACATGTAAGTTTTATGGCCCATCAACTTCTTCCTATGCAATGGAATTGTAGCGACAAGCACATTTTTGTAAGTGCATTTTGATTGCTTTTATTTAAAATGTATATGTATATTTAGGCAGCAATCCTTCATTTATGCATGTTACGACTGTAGCAGTCAGTTCTTTTCACTACCAAAATAGGGCTAGAAATATCAAACTGGCTTTATCACCTCGACGAAACCAGCTCTGAACCCTATGAAGTATGAAACTAAGAATTAGCTTCCTTTTTCGTGACGTCAACACGACTATATATATATATATAGTTTTACGCTAATCCTGGCCTTATTCAGCCTGCTCCCGCCTAGGACGTAGTGCTTCACTTGCCCGTGCCTACCCCTTCCTGGCACATAAAAAAACCCTTCTTTTCATCCACTTAGGTATTTAGGCCGCCTAGGGCCCACTAAGTGTTTTTGCATCTCTACCTTTTTAAATATGGACATTTCTTCAAATGCCAATATTTCTTTATTTCAATATCGGTCAAGGAAAATCAAACAGTGGGGTTTCAAAATGTTCAAATGGTTTGCAAGTGTTGACTTTTGCAAGTGTTGACTTTAGAAAAAGCAAAAAAAGAAGAAGAAGCAGAGACTATATCTTTTCGAAGCTAAGATAATCGTGTCTCCCGGTCATCACCTGTTCAAAACACTGCATCAGCAAACTTTCGTGCCTTCATCCTCTTCACCGCTCGGGTACCTCTCTCTGTCTGTCCTGTCTCTGCCTTTCTCCCTGCCTCCGTGCCGAATTCAAAATCCAGGATCTTCTCAGAATCTTTTCTTTGTCTTTCGCGCGCCAATTCTTTAACTCTCGGACATAACAAGATTCTCTGTTTACATTTTTCTTTGTCGTTTCTCAAGTGACATAACTCATGAAGAACAACTCAAGAGATACCTCCCCTCCAGTCATGTTTTAAAAAAAAATAGAATTAAATTGTTGAATGAAAAGAAAGCAAGTTTTTTGTTTCTATATTTCTAATATCTTGTTCAGAATTGATCAAGGAGATTAAAAAAGAAAACTCACATTGCTATCTAAAAGAGTTGCCAAAATCTGTTTTAAAAGGCAGAAGAATGAACAAGTTGAAATGTGAAAAAACAAATAAACAAAACAACAAAGATGAGGATAATCATATAAAATTCATTAAATGAAAACCATCATTCCCTGAGTTTTTTGGGTTAGTAATCTCATCTTAAAAGGAGTTTAGTGAAGTCTGGACCTTTAAAAACTTCTATACCTTTTTCCGAGCAAACTAAGAAGTAAAGGAAACAAGGCAACCAAATTTAAAAATACAGCGACCAAATTTTAAAATATGCAAACAAATTAAAAAGACATGCAAAATGAGTCGTGGTGTGGATTAATCGTATTTGGTGTTTCATATATAGCACTGTTATTGCTGATGATAATAACTACTACCGGTTAGGAAGAGTTAATTGCCCTTGTTATTACTTGTTATTTGTTACAGTTGAATAAAGCCATAAGACGTGACTTGAAGTTATCTGTGCATTCACGTTTGGCGCCAAATTATAAACAGTCTCCAACCCTTATTATTTCATCTCAGCATTACAACAAGATGAAACATGGTGACAGGTGAGAGTGAGATTTAAAAAGGAGACTTGAACAGAAAAATACTACAGTCGGCAGGACTAAACTAGAAGTTTACAAGTTTACCAGTCACTGCCAACAAGGAAAGATGTTTAGATTACATCGACCAAAAAGCATTCGATTTTACGAATGCAGGATTGTGGGGAAAATGGCGGTAAAGCTTTGAGAGGTTTCTATAAGCATCCGAGTTATGTGACGAGGATGATTCAACCCAGATTAATACTTTGCTATATTGTTTGAGAATGGAATCGGAAAATATTTTCAGAACATTTTCTTTTATGTGAAAAGAGGATGAAACGATTACAACACTGTTCTGATGAAATTCAACGCATATCTTATGCCAAAGAAAAATACCATTCACGAAAGGGCGAAGATCTATTTAAGAACTCAGCATCCAGGTGGAAAAATTGAGATGTTCATAAGAGTACTATATGAGTGTAACACGCACTGAAAGTTTAGCAGAGCATAGAAGAATATGGAACATTTTATTGCTTAATATTCATTTTCGAGAGAATCAGAGAAAAATTATAGAATAGAATTTTCTAAAAAAAAAAGTCTGGTGGATTGATTCAAAAAGGTTATGTGAAATGTCAGACGAGACAAGAGGAATGCTAGGTAACTTGACAAATGATCAGATTCGAATCCCCCGAACCTTTGAAATGCACTTTGTATTATTGTCAGTGTTGCCAATTTAGCACGTTTCGCGCTAAATTTAGCGCGTTTCTTGTTTTGGCATTGCAAAAAGCGCTAAATTAGCGCGTTTTCGCCTAAAACTTTTTGCCCATTTTGCTGGCTATTTTCGACCGTTTCTAGCATCTTTTTGGAGTTTTTTGCTATTTTTGGCAATTTAAAAAGTTTTTAACGCTTTTTGGCAGTCAAACTAGCGCGAAAATATTCTTTCAGTTGGCAACACTGATTATTGTTGGTTAAAAAACTAATGATTCACATATTTTTGTTTACATTTCCAGGATTTTAAAGTCGGCAATATATTACCAGGACTAAACATCAATGCTAGCGACTTGGATATCGGTTACAATTCTAAAGTTTTGTACTCTCTAATAGTAAGTAATAATTGCTCAAGTTGTTATCAAGTTTTACTATATTTCTTTCATCCTACTTTTAGCTGTCTTTCATCGCAGTTACATCGTTCTTCGACCGTTTGTAAAACAGCG
Source organism: Architeuthis dux (assembly GCA_006491835.1). Taxonomy (NCBI): domain Eukaryota; kingdom Metazoa; phylum Mollusca; class Cephalopoda; order Oegopsida; family Architeuthidae; genus Architeuthis; species Architeuthis dux. The sequence continues at coordinate 1,297,552 of VCCN01000272.1, read as the reverse complement.
TGGATGGTAAATAAAGAATGAGGTTTCCGGCGAGACTCAAACTCACCTCCCTTTTTCCCTCAAGAAGCCTGTCTTAGCGCAACAGCTGCTCTACATCTGGAGCTACCAAAGCCAACGTTTACTGAAGCAATGAGTAAAGGTCATTAGAAATGCATTTATATTATACATATAATAGCCCTATTCTGTTAGTAATGCTTAATTCCTGACCACTGGCAAAACCTTTTTCCGGGTTTAAATGCATTTCTGTAATAAAATCATTTGCAGTGCATTTCTGTAGTAAAATCATTAACAATGTATTTTTATATTAAAACCGTTGGCAATACATTATACATGTAATAGCCCTATTCTGTCAATAACGCTTAAATGAATTCCTGACCACTGACAATCCCTTTCTTGTAGGTTTTCAATGCATTTCTATACTAAAATCATTGGCAATACATTTTTATGGTAAAATCATTAGCAATACAGTTACATTATGCCTATAAAAACCCTATTCTGTCAGTAGTGCTTACATGAATTCCAGACCACTGACAATCCCTTTCTTGTAGGTTTTCAATGCATTTCTATACTAAAATCATTGGCAATACATTTTTATGGTAAAATCATTAGCAATACAGTTACATTATGCCTATAAAAACCCTATTCTGTCAGTAGCGCAGGTATGTGTTCCTGACCACCGATAAGAACAACTGAAATCTTGCCTATGTTTACTGGGTCGGTGCTGAAACATTAGGCGAGTGCAAGAAATCCCAGCGGTCTTTTTTTGAAAACTAGAGACTGAATCACGGGTTATAGAACAGGTAGTTTTAAAATAAAATCCTGTTGTTTCGATATTATACTTGGAACTGTAAACGACTGCATCATCATTAGTAGTAGTAGTAGTTCTTCTTTGATGTCTGATTTCATTCATTGCCAACCGAGTTTCACCCAGAAACCTAGGGCAGGCAACAATGTTATGACTTAGTAGACACTGTAAGATTATAGTTATCAGGCTCTCATGTTCCACATACAAGAATCATTACAACATGATGTTACACCAATACATAGTTGTGTATATATACAAGGATACAAGCGGTGCCTGTGAGAACTATTTTCTGTATTTCATAGATGTTTGGGTTTCCTGGTATTCTACCTAAATATGTGTCAACTCCCTTTTTAATGACCACAAGGACTCGGGTATTGTTTGAATCATCATTATCATTATCATTATTATTATTATTATTAAACTATTTTTCTTTTTTCTTTTTCTTTTCAGCCTGCTGGACAAGTGAGTATTTTAAAAAGTATATTTTGTGTAGATTTCAGTCAATACTCTGGATCTACTATAATACATCAAGTTTATGTCTATATTCATTTTTTGTCTGTAACACCACAAGGAAAATAATTTTTAGATTTTACGCAATAATTACTTCCCTTGGAAGACTATTTCATTATTTCATTATTTGTAAGAGAAAGATGATTGCCCACAATTTCTCAATTGAATTAGCGTCAAACCTTCATTTTCTAAGCATTTACATAATTGCAATTGCAAAATTACTTAAATAAGGGTAAACTTATATTTAATAATTTATTGTGATGCGGATAATGGAAATGGCGAGCTGAGTTCACTTTGCACCAATGCCCATGGGAAAGGTATGAATTCATCTCCCCCAGCTAGGGGTAACATATCAGGGGAGACTGGGCTCTCTAGCCTTGAGAGGCAACCAGTCTAGGAGAAGGATAACTGTGAATTCAAAACCAGGTATATGGGTATGTGAAAATATCCCATGGAGTTGAACACACCTGCCTTGCACAGTTCCAGGTCACACTGGGCAAGGTGTAGCACATGTTAGATACCATCTGACATCCTAAAGAGTTACAGCACAAAAATGATCGATGGTGGGATACCTGCACATGGTCGACCTGCTGGCGCTGCTGTTCTGGAATCATGGGGACGGAAGGGGATTAAATGTCACTGGACCTGGAGGAGTTGCGGTGTAAATGTCCCCGTTCACCCTTCAGATTAAGCAGTGGAGGTGGCGCAAAGTGGACCCCCAAAGACTCTGTCGGTTTTGCCAGGAAGTAAAGTTGAGGGCTCAAAGTCTTGCTGCAGTTGAGTTGAAGTGGCTTGTGTTCTTTTTTGTGTTACACAAAACCAATACAAATTGAACACACAAACATGCACACACACACACATGTACACACACAGACACACACATGTAACGTTATCACCTTCTTGGAGGCTGGGGATAAACGTTCAATGACAGTTGGTTGGTTTCGTCACTCCTTGTTGTGGACTGTGTCAGGGCGCACAAAGTGTCTGGACTTTGGGAAGATGGAGGCTGGTCTCTGGAAAGAATTGGCCTAAAACGTAACGAAGGATCGAAACGGAGATGATTTCTCTGGCTAAAGAATATACTGTTTATTCGTAATTCTACAGAGGTTCTTGTTACACACAGATAATCCCATAGGACCGAGAGGGAACAAAAGAGAGTAACTGTCGACTGTCAAGGCAACTTTGTCCATATCTGGGGGACACTCTGTATTTTATACTTTGGTTGTCTATGATTTCTAAGGATTAAATTCATTCATCTTGTTTAGTCTGTATATTTTGAAGTTTGGCTATTTTGAATTAACCCTTTGCTCGTTTATTGTACAGATTTCTATTTTTAGATATTTTCAGTCAATGTTTTGACTCGTACTTGCCTTCCTCCAGAGTAGTGACCCTTTAATGTTATCCAAAGCACCACTCTTGTTTATCAAGTGTCCAGTCAATTGTTTTAGTTAGTTTCAATCTGTATATTTTGAATTTCTGATTTTTTCGTTTATCTATCTATCTATCTATTTTCATTCATGCACCCCTTCGCTATGGTATGCACACGCACACACACCCACACACACACACCCACACACACACACAGAGTTTTATCACATTTACTTTTCGTTTCTTTTCCTCTTCAGAACTTAGCGAACATAAATGGTACAATGGAAATCAGCGTCAACGGTTCTATCAGCTTAAAGAAACCGCTTGATTATGAGACAAGGAATTTTTATCAGTATTCAGTTATTGCCACGGTAAGTATACAGTGTTTTAAATGAAACACTTCACATATTGTTGTATAGTGACTGAATGTCCTGGACTTGGATAGAAAGGAAATTCGAAGACTTGCTTGTAAAAATATGAGACATATTTTTATTACATAAATTTATTACACTGGAGAGTGAAGAGTGGGAGAGAGATAATGGGTGCCGAGAGACCGTTCCCAACAGGTGATCTTGGTCTTATGTTTTCCCAGCCCTAGGCGGTCTGCCTCCTGGCTGCTTGGGTCCTCTCCGTTTTCTGTCCGCATCTCAGGTCTGCTTTATATGTTTCTCGAACACCTATGCAGGTGTCATTTCTGGTCCCCATATCCTGTTTGTTTGACACCTACGCAATATACCTATGTCCTAAGGTGACCGGGGTCACTTACATTTCTGCACAGGTGTCTGACCCCGGGATAACCTTTTCGTGGTAGGATATCATAACAATATATCTATTATCTATCCTGGTTAGCTTGTTTCTATCTATCTATTTATCTGTCTCAGTCTGTTCATGTCTATATAGACATGAACAGACTGCAAAAGATAGATATGAACATACTACAATATTGCAGCAATCTATCTATCTATCTATCTATCTATCTATCTATCTCAGTCCGTTAATATCTAAATAGATATGAACAGACTGCAATAGATATGAACAGACTACGAATCAGTCTGTCTGTTTATCTACAATGTGGATCGATAAGTCTGCAGCCTGACAAAGTTATTAGATGAACTTTGATCTGAAATTATCAGTGTATAATGTTTGATCTATGTGATTAATGGAGTAGAGTTGGGTTAAGTGCATTGACAAGGAAGGAGATTATGTTGAAGATTAAATATTTGTTGTGTAATGCTTTTTTCATCATTTGGCTGCGGACACATTGAAGTAGGCATTACCCATTATAGCAGGTGGCGAAGAGTAATAGTTATCCCATGCAAGGTAAAAGCCCTTTCCTATTGCAAGTTATCCCATGCAAGATAAAAGCCCTTTCCTATTGCAAGTTATCCCATGCAAGATAAAAGCCCTTTTCCATTGCAGGATAATCTATTGCAAGTTATCCCATGCAAGATAATCGATTGCAAGTTATCCCATGCAAGATGAAAGCCCCTTTCCATTGCAAGATAATCTATTGCAAGTTATCCCATGCAAGATAAAAACCCTTTCCTATTGCAAGTTATCCCATGCAAGATAAAAGCCCTTTTCCATTGCAAGATAATCTATTGCAAGTTATCCCATGCAAGATAAAAGCCCTTTTCCATTGCAAAAACAGCAACTTGGTTATTATGGATGAGCAGCTGGGAAGAAGCCTCTTTTAATCATTCCCCTGACATGAATTCCGTTGAATACGTGTGGGCAATATTAGATATGAACTTGCGTAAGAAGTCTAAAAAGCCAGCAACACGTTCAGATTTGCTGAATCTCTCATGCCAAGCATGGTCTGAAATACTTAAAACTGCAATTTCAGAACTTATTAATCCTATGCAAAGACGAGTTGTTGCTCTTAAAACGGCCAAAGGAAAGTCAAAACATTATTTTGTACTATAAATGCTCAAATAATGTTGTTAAAGCAAAACTGTTGGTGTCTATTTACTTCTTGAATGTCTCTGTACATGCATTTTGTGAACCATGAATAATCTCCCCTTTTATGTTTCTAGGATGCAGGTAAGCCATCTCAAAGTTCATTGGCCAGTGTATGGATACAAATCAATGATGTTCAGGATAGTCCACCCGTTTTCATCGGCGGCTCATTCAGCGCACACATCAATGAAAAATCAAATATAGTGAGTAGTGCTCTTTGTTTAATTACCTGTTTTCTCATTGGCACATTGGTACAATAATGTTTTCTTGGACCAAAATTCAATTCATCGCAAAGATTCACATTTTCATATAGCACCGGTTGTGATGCAATGTGTTACATATTATTATTATTGTTATTGATTATTGTCCACATGTTCCGATTATTAAAAGGAATATATTACCGACAGTAAATTCAAAATAAAACCAAGAATGTAATATCATGTGTGACGTAATAGGCAAACAGGTAGTGTGGCTGGGGCAATGTAGTTGTGGCAGCCATGGGACATGGATTTAACACTGTTTGGCCACCGCGCTTGCCAGATTTAAACCCTATGCATTGAGCATATATTGGACATGTTGCAGACCTCACTAAATTCCGTGCAGCCACACTCAATGGACAAAACTCAGTCATGAACGACCCTGGAACATGCCCGGTTAGATATACCCATGCAACAACTCCAGCATCTCGTAGACTCCATGCCACGTTGCGTAGTCACCGTTATTCAGGTGAAGCGGGGTGGGGAGCTACACGTTATTAGGGAGCTGTCTTTAATTTTTTGGCACTTCAGTTTAAATATAACAGTGATGAGATTTTAACATCCTGAAAGTCAGACCATAGATCCACTAGTTCTTTTCTTGAGTGAAGATCTAGCAAGGGCAGCGTTGCCAACTTTATTTTCAAGTTTACATTTAAAATTGAGACCAAAAAACATCCAGAAATATCTATATTCTCCAGATATATATCTAAATCTAGAAAATATATTACATATTATTAATAAATTAAATGTGACTTTAAACTTCAACATTTACTTTATTAATATGTTACCTGATTTATTAAAAATACTACTTATTTCATTATTATAAATTAAATTAAAATATTACTTATTTTATTAAAAATACTACTTATTTCATTATTATAAATTAAATTTTGGTATGTCAGCTAGCGCATCTAATACCTATTTTCTTTTGCAGGGTTCATCAGTCATGACTCTATCAGCTATAGACGGAGACAAGGGAATTCCTAACAAAATTTCTTATGGAATAAAAGGTGACAAAAATTACATCTTTTCTTTGATTTCTTTTAACCCTTTATGGGGCAAGTGACTATATATGATCACCTGAGGATCTGTCAGCCACATGCAAATATTGTAGCCACAAAGACAACATAATCCACACCAATGTGGTCGGCAAGCTTTGCAAAATACACTTGTGCTTGAACAAAGACAGAAACTGTTTTGAGGCATACCACACACCAACTAAATTAGTCTGTTTTTGGCCCGCACAATAAGATTTTAAAATCAACCTGGTGTTATTTTTTGGTCAATATCAATTTTTTGTATCTATTCATTATATTGAATGCTATTCTTTAATTCTATGTTTTATTTAACTTTCTGCTTTAATTTTTAATTTTTTAGTGAGGCACCATATATGATCACTTCATCATAAACAAAAGAATTTCAGAAAAATTGCAACTAAAAATATCTTGTAATTAGGTCTAGTTTAACATACAAGAAGGTTGTTTTGATATCTAAAATATTTTTAGTGGTGCCCTATAAAGGGTTAAAGATTTGTCTCATAATCTTAGAGACACAGGAAAGCTATTTCACAATGCCTGTAAGTCTCTCTCTCTATATATATACACTGATAAACCAGCTCATTATGACCGCCTACCTAATACGGTGTTGACCCTCTGTGGGCCTGCAAAACAGCTCTTATCCGATCAGGCATGGATTTTACAAGACCTCTGAAGGTTACCTCTGGGATCTGGTGCCATGGTGTTAACAGCAGATCCTTTAACTGCTGCAAGTTATGTGACAGTCTCTTCTGCAGAACGAAGTCCAACACATTGTATACGTGTTCAATGGAATTGACATCTGGGGAGTTTGGTGGTTAGGGCAACACAGTGAAGTCTTCTTCGTGTTCCTGAAGACATTGCTGTATAACTCATGCAGTGTGGCAGGGTGCATTGTCCTGTTGAAAGATACTGAAAGGTTTGGCCCATCCGTGTACCAGTTAAGGTCTGTTACCAGTTAAAGTAGTTATACATATTGTCTGTAGTATATTGCATTTGTTGAACTGGTCGAATAAACTTTAGTAGAAGGGATATAACTTTAATATATAAATCTCGTTGATGAACGTGAAATAGGTTTGGGTAAAAAATAACTTTTGATAATCAGAAGTTACAACAGAAGAGTATTATATATGTGTAGTAGACAATTTTGGGCTTTTTTGTTAGTTAGTGGGGTACTAGCAAATAAGACCTGACAATTTAAGCTATTACAAAATTAAATGTTGTCAAGGACAATACTTCCCAACCACCAGGCCGCAAAGCATGTGTTACGGGCCACACAAAAACCATATGATTTGGTGATATTTCTTTGTAAAATAAAAACAATTCTCTTACCTTGGATTAGATAAACCCTTTTAGAAATGAAGTTGAGTTTATTAGTCTCTTATAAGTGACTTGTAGTTGACTTAACACCTGTATTCCGGTCGTGACTAACCCCACCCACCATTGGTCGGTCCGCAAGAATATTGTCAATATTGAACCAGTCCTGCAAAAAAGGTTGGGGACCCCTGGTCTGGGAAAAAGTAAGAGTTATTTTTGGTACAGAGATGTGTTAGATACAAGTACGGTTCTCTAGTGATAGTGGACATACAGAACTGACTATACCATTTAAAAATAAGAGGCTAGCAAACCTGTCAAGTTTCAATGTTGAAAATGAGTGAGAATCGTGTGAACAAAAATAAAATGGGGGGGGGATGCTCCTAAGGAGGTCTGGGGGCATGCCCCACTGCCGAAAATTTTGAAAATTATGTTCTAAGATTGGTTAAATTGCTTTTCAGGGAATAGAAGCTACTGAAATTAAGTGTTGTCAGAAGTCTATTTAAAACATGTTTCAAAAGTTTTATATGTGATCTTTCAAAATAATGTGAATTCTAAAGTTTTATAAAAATAGATTTTTTTTATCAGAAATCTAAACCAATTTAATAAATCTAAATAAATCTAACACTTTTTTATAAAATGCATGAGATTTTCCTGTGTGAGCGACTTGGAAGGTATGGGTTAGGCTGGGTAAGAGAAAGAAAGGAAAAAAAGAGCAAGGAAAGCTGAATAAAGGTTGACCAGTTTGTGCTGTGAACTGTAGACCGATTTTATAGATATCAGTAGGATCCTCAGTGACTTATAATATATCAACTGAACATGAGAGAGCAAGGATGAGAACACAGTTTCTCATTCAATGCTTTTATAGATATTAATAGGCTTCTGGGCTGAATTAAATTTAAAACAAATCAACTGCATGAAAGACAGTAAAAACGAGAATACAATTTCTCATTAGACCACTTTTATAGATATTGGTAGGCTTCTGGGCTGAATTAAATTTAAATTAAATAAACTAAACGTGAGCCAGTAAGAACAGGAGTTCAATAGTTTATTAGAATACTTTATAGATATTAATAGGGTTATGGGCTGAATTAAATTTTAATCAAATTAACTGGACCTGAAGCAGCAAGAACGCGAATACAGTTTATCATTAGAATACTTTTATAGATATTAGGAGGCGTCTGGGCTGTTAGATTTAAATTGAATCAGCTCAATGCGAGACATTAAAGAATAGTTTGGACTGCTTTATAGTTATTAGTCGGTTTTTGGGATGACTTAAATTGAAAACAAATAAGCTAAATGCGAGGCAGCAAAACGGGAATACAACTTGTCATTAGATTACTTTTATAGATTAAGGAGGCTTCTGGGCTGAGTTGGATTTAAATTGAATCAACTGAATGTGGGGCTGTAACAAGGAGAACAGTTTCCATTGCTTTATAGATATTAGTAGGCTTCTGGGCTGACTTAAATTGAAAACAAATAAGCTAAACGCAAGGCAGCAAAACGGGAATACATTTTGTAAATTTGTGAATCAGTTTATTTTTTTTTTAACTGCCACGAAATCAACAGTTCTATGAATGCCCAATTCTTTTTCATACAGACCAAATTTGCGTAGGTTAATAGCATTCATAAGAAAGGAAGGATAGAGAGAGTGGGCAAAGAAAGAGGAATATTTGTTTTCTTTTTTTTACGTCACACTACGTCATATAATTCCTATTTTTTCAAATCAATTCACGAAATAAAAAAAAATGTGACATAAGAAAAAGCGTTCGTAATTTAAGAAGCCAAAACATTTTTTAACATCTTATATTGTAAGCGTAGAGTTATGACCTGTTACTTATGGAGAGAACAAATAGATACACACTTCTCGGCTTGAGAAAACCAGTGTCTATTTTCAGAGAGTCTTTTTTAAAAATCTCTTAACAGCTTTAAATGAATCAATTGGAAACAAATAGTTTTATTTCAGAAACAAATGTTGCTAAATGCTATGAAAATTGTGTAAACAACGTTGCAGGTTTTGAACAGTCTGGTTTTTTTTCTTCTTGTAGATGGGTCTTGCGATCGGTTCTCGATCAATCAAAGCACTGGTGTAATCTCTGTGGCGAAAGAACTGAATCTTTTAGATGCATCATTACAAAATACCTATTGCCCAATCACAGTGATAGTAAGTTTGTGTTTTTTCATTTATTTCACTAGTTTATTGTTATGTCTATCCATAAAGAAAGAGAGGTGTGGAGTAGCCGAGCGCGTGACTGCCTGGTGAATGGACCTGGTGAACCGAGTTCAAACTCTGGCGGACACAGTTTGTATTCACTTTGCACTATTGTCATTGTGAAAGGCATGAATACATCTCTCTCCCAAGCTATGGGTAAAACAGTTCAGGGTGAAGCGAGTGATTCCACAATTCTATTTACCATATCGCAAACCAATGCTGTGATATATGGAGCATAAGCAAGGACGACTGAAGTCATACCCAGCGTAAGGGCAACTTCATCATCATCATCATCAGCCGTTATAAATCCACTGCTGGACAAACGCCTTTCCCATCTCCTTCCATGATGACCTATCTTGTGCTAACCTCTGCCACGTCTTACCCGCAAACCTTTCTATCTCGTCCCTCCATCTTGTGTCTGGTCTTTTCCTACTTCATTTACTGTCCCATGGGTACCAATCTGTTAGTCTTTTCCCCATTTATTGTCATTTTTTCTTGCTAGGTGACCAGCCCATCTCTGTTTTTGCTGCTTAATTATTTGTATAATATCTTTCACTCCATTGGAAAGCTGATAAGATTCTCTTTCTAACAATATATATATATATGCATATACCTCTTTCAGGAATTAAATCCACAATTTTGTCTATAAAGTATACTTGAAATTTCCTTGTAAAATCTTGAAATACCTATAAATTAATTTGTTAATTTGTATTTTTGAATTCCTCATGTCTGAAAACCATTATTTAGCCTTTTAAAGTACTCAGATATGTCAACTGGGAGACGAGATATGAAATTCTGTTTTTTTTGGTGTGTGCTAGCGGCCATTTTATTTTATGCAAATGAGGTTGTTCTTTCCAACTTTTTCTTGGGAACATTTTGATACCCTAAATGTAGAATCATGAGGGGGGGCACGGTAGCCCCTGCTGGGCCCCGGACTAACAAACATGGAATTCTGAAGCCTTCTAAATTAGGCCTGGATCCCAGCTCGCCAACAGTCCCGAAGCAATGGAGACACAGGCTTATAACGTTGAATAATTTCTTTAACGAGTGCATTGATAATGCTCTGATAAATATAGACTGATGGTTAGTTGCGTATCGTTCAAGGTTTATGACTATATTGAAGAATGTACTACGTGTGACTCGGCTATTGAGGTATTAACGAAATTGTACATCAAGACGTCAAACGAAATTGTTGCCAGGCATCTACTTGCTACACGCCAACAGAAATCTGGTGCGTCCCTGGATGAATTCCTTGAAGCATTAGCGTCTTCTCCATGTTTGACTTGAAAAGCGCTTATCACCAGGTGCCAATCACGGAATCTAAGAAATCTTTCAGTTTTCAAAGCAAATGTGAATCTTTATCAATTCTGCAGAATACCATTTGGTGTCACAAATGGAGTTGCTGCTTTTCAATGGCTAATGGACAAACCTGTTGATGACAAAGCTCAAGAACACTTTGGATAACATCACAACTAACGGACACACTCAAGCTGAATATGACAAATATGTGCAAAGATTTTGGGAAGTCTGTAGCAGAAGACAGTTGATGCTTAATGATGCTAAGTTGGTCAAATCAGTGTCCTCTATTAATGTTCTTGGTTACTGTGTGGAGAATGGAACGATCAAACCAGATAATGGGAGGATACCTCCACTACAAGATTTACCTTCTCTCACTAACATTAGATCTCTGCAAGGACCCAAGGAATGTTCGCATATTATGCTAAATATATACATAACTTCTTGGACATAATACAACATTTGATAAAATGTCAGACATTTCCATGTAGTAAAGAAGCTATTACAACATTTACATTGTTGAAAGACAAACTCTTGGTTGCAACTCGGTGATCGATTGATGAAAATATACCATTTTTTATGTCCCAGGAACCCAAGGAGTACCTTTCTCAAAAAGGAAGTGCATCAAGTAGAACAACTCCTTATCACCCTACAGGCAATAGTCAAGTCGAAAGCTATAAATGCAATTATATGGAAGGCTATTCGTTAAAGACGTACAATCTATCGGAACAAAACTGGGAACTGGCTCTTCCTGATGCACTTCATTCAATATGATCTCTCTTGTCAACGGCAACAAATATTATGCCACACAAAGGTTTCTTTTGCTCCAGGAGACACTCAACTCATGGAAATTCCCTGCCACCTTGGCTGATGTCACCGGGCTCTGTACTTATGCGTTGATTTGGTTGACATAATAGAGCAAGTAGGTCTTATTGAAGCTAACCTTACATATACTAGTAACAGACCACGGTATCAGTATAGGATTTGGCCCCATGCCTAGAGCCTCGTGAAAATAATGATACATCAGATTCTACTCATAAATCCAACACTTCTTGTCCCGAATTAACATCTGTAATCCTGAATATACTACTCCAGTAGAACTCGGCAGATCTGCTCGTGTCTCAAAACTGCCAGAGTGTTATGGCTGTGAATAAAATTTTGAAATTCCATTCCTGAAGACTATAGATATGTTCTTAGTGATTTACTATACATCACATACTAACTTTGACTAAAGACTCTTCTATTACTAGAAATTTAAAATACTTCCATATTTGAATCTTTTCTATTACTCTCAACTTGTATAACTAACAATGTGTTGATTGATTGATTTGTTTAGTGGCATATCAAACCTTGATGGGTTATTTAATGCCAAATTCAGTCCCCAAAATAGTGTCTTGTGACTTTGGTAAACGGTTATTTTTTTATTTTTTAAACAGAGTCTTGCGACTTTGGTGAACGGTTATTTTTTTATAAAATAGAGTCTTGCGACTTTGGTGGCACCTTTTTGGGGGCGTCTTACCCCTCTGCAAAGGATGCAGTCAGCGTATTCTAGGCCCCAGCCGACAGGGCTGTAACAATGTGTGCTTCACGAACCTTTTGTTTTACTCAAATATTTATGTGCCCATAGAAACTTAATTTTTCATTTGTATTTGTTAAATCTACCTAAATTCCTTAGATGGGGAGAATGCTATAAATTCCTTAGATGGGGAGAATGCTATAAAATGAAAGGTTGCATTTTATATTTGAACCAGGTACTTTACAAAATGATTTGTGTCCCTGTACTATTCTACCCCCCCCCCCCCTTCATAATGGACTAAGTCCTCAGAGCGTAAGTCAGACATGTTTTTGCTGCTGTATTTTCAAGTTTAATAAAGCTTAGTATTAAAGAAACAAAGTGTTTGGATTAATTACATTACTTGCTGTCCATAAAGACATGTAGCAACAGAGACTGAAAACTTTAAGCACAAAAATAATGATCTATTTTATCTTTAATGATTTCTTTGCAACATTAATTTGGACCAAATTACAATCCTTGAATAGTGCGGTTATGGTATTGCTGTACAGATTAATGTAACTAAAGCTAAGCTCAGGTCGCACTTACGATTGGTCGCCGATTGGATTTCGTCAAATCGGCGATCCTTTCAGTCCAATCACTGATAAATTTGTGACCGACCAACTGTGTCATAAGCGTTCTTATGACATGAAAAAGCATCTGCGATCCAGCCACCGACTGAGTCATAAGGATAGGAATGGTTCTATTTACCTCAATCCAATCATATGTTGTATTCAATCAAAAGCGAGAATCAATTTAACGTCACTTCCTTTTCAACTAAATAAAAAATAAAATAATGTATGGAAATATACTGCTAAAATAGGAAGCGTATTTTCACATTTTTATAATATTTTCAGTAAGATTTATATGTTTTTATATTATTTTGCCTCATTTTTGGATGTAAAACTACCACATATTGATTTCTTTTCAATAATAAAAGTAAATAATCATTGAATTAAAAAATTGCTAATAAATAGTTTTGTATTAAAATAAATTATTGTTTGCTTTGTAGTTGTGTCATAATTTATTGTGCGTTTAGTATATCTAAAATAGTGTTTGACGAATGGGTACAAAAAGTTTTTACGAGGGAGGCAAATAATATATTATGGATTGGAAATACCAAACATTATTTGCGAACAGTTATTTTCTATTTTTTTAAATAGACGACTCTTAACCACTTTTTTTTAAAATAAAAAAAGTTTGATATCCTTGTTTTGAATAAATTAAATAAAATAAAATTTCGATTAAATTATGGCCATGTGACACGAGACTCGAGTTGTAGTGACTCGAGTGGCGATTAAAAATACGGGTCGGTGACTCTTTGCGAAAACCGACCTGAGTTCAACTTACAATTCAATCGACGATAATTTAATTGGATCGTAGTGCGACCTAAGCTTAGCTAAGTATAAGCTGAAAAGAAAGCACATTAAATTATAATAAGACCTTGAACAGTGCGATTTTAAACAGTACGGAAAATGTTGGAATGAATTAACTGCTCTAATCAAGGTATACCTGTATTTATTTATGGCTACTGCTAGGGTTCCAATGTAGCGGCTATAACGCGGACAAACCCTTCATCCTTGTCTGTTTGGTAGAGTAGCATGTTAATATAGCCCAGGCCGTGGGTAATGGTGTTGTTGGAGTTGTCTTGGTTGGCCTTAGGGACGTTTCCACCCAGACTTCTTTGGGTCCAGGTCAAAGATATCTCTTGCAGGACAATTAGGTTCCTTCCTTATTA
>VCCN01000272.1:1267942-1280608 GCA_006491835.1 Architeuthis dux | reverse complement strand
TGTTCAATTGATAAAATTTAGTGGGGGGATGTTCAATTGATAGAATTTAGGGAGCGGGATGTTCAATTGATAACATTTAGTGGGAGGATGTTCAATTGATAAAATCTTCTTTGTATTTTTTAGATTGTTGCCCAGGGTAACAAAGGAAAGTATAACAGTTCGGCTACAGTCAATTTAAAGATTCTCCCTTCCAACGAATACAGACCAAAATTTGACAGTAATTATACAGCGTGTATCCCAGAGAACATGGCCGCTGGAGATAACGTGACTCAAGTTAGGGTTAGTACTTTGAACCTGATTTCTTGTTCATTTTTCTTCTTCAGATACAGGGGTTATCTACAGGGGTTGGGGGCAATTTTAAAGGAGGGGAACCCTAAAACTTTATGAATAGTGCATTTCTACTAACATTGTACAGTCTCTAGCTATGCCAATGCTCGCGTACCCAAGGCTTTTGATAGGTCTGCCCAAGGACCCCCCAGTAATACTTTTGTGGACCCTCAGTGGTCTGCTGCCCCTAGGTTGGGAACCACTGCATTCAGTGTTGGAGTAGGCCTCAAGGAACAGAGGCCCCCCGCCCCCCAGCTACGTCCCTGGTTATCTACTGTATCTTGGTAGGGCCTCCTACCCTCTCTAAGTTGGCTGGTCACCACTTTTTTTATGCATCCCGATGTGCCCTTATGAGTTCTACTGGGAGGCCTTTGAGGTCGGGATCATCCATCTTCTCTGACATTCAAGACTTCTGTCCTTGGTTGGATGCACCATCTTGGATATTGTGAATCTCCAGGTCATAAGACATGGGAGATGATGGGCCTTACCCTGCCACTCTGGCCTGTGACATCTTGGCAGGGGGCAGGGGGTCTCTACATGATCCCCAACTTACAGCACCTGGTATTCCCAGATGGTCACTCATTTAAGTACTCTGACCAGGCACGTAATTTGTTCATTTAAGATAAAAATAATAATACTAAACTTCCTTTATTTCCAATCCACGCTATTAACTAATGATCGTGGAATGATGATCTTGGAGTTGCGATAAAAAGCAACTGAAATAAGATGAAAGAAATACTAGTAAAAAATTAGTGATAATTGACAATGCTTCGTCAAAGAAATTTTAATATTATTACAAGTATTAAACTATGAAAATGAAAATTATTTTCAATTTCAATGTTCTAGACGTTATAAAATATTAAAATTCTAAAACATCAAAATTAAAAAAAAAACATAACATTTTAAAATTAACATTTTTATGAACGTATTTTCACCTTGTGTATTGATGTACATGTACATGTTACAGCTCTTTAGGCAATTTTCAACCTCCCGGTGGTCCAATATTACTAGTATTGATATTTTTTGTTTATTTTCCATTTTTATAGGCAACTGACAAAGACCTAGGAAATGATGGGGAAATTACGTACACATTGTATGGTAGCAACGGTTTGTAAGTATTATATAATCACTAGTGAATGCCCGTTACTTTGGTAATGGTATACCTAAAGATGTGTTCTGTGTCACTGTGTTTACACAGTATTTTGAAAGGTTAATACAAGGTATTGTTAACTAAAATGTTTGTATTCATTTGGGGTAAAATACGAAATTGACACATCAGAAACCGTATCGCTAGTTATAGTTATATTACCAGCAGCCAGCAAACGAATGCAGGTACACACACAGCAGAACAGCATTTTGTGTTTGTGTGTTTGCAATACCCTCTTCCTCTCTTTCTGTTTGTTGTCACAGACAGACTGTCAGCTTGCAAATTCTAATAAAGATTTATTTATTTATGAACTTGACATTTGCTCAGGAGTAAGGCAGCTGGACTGAAGGCCAGCATAACTGAAGTTAACTTGTTACTTCATAATCAGCCTTCAAAGTCTGTTGTTGGATATAGGCCTTTCTCAAGGTCTATTGTTGGAAGTGTAAAACACAGAGTTATGGACCCTAGCCTGCAATGCTGGCCTATGACTTGCTGGAAGGGTTGGAGTCATCTTGGTCTTGGTCTTCTCGACAACGTAGAACGTACTCGCTACAGTCCTGGTCTACTTCACTGCATGCATGCTCTTTGTTTGCATAAAAAAGAAGAAAAAAGTTCTATAAGGTCTTAAAAAATGACATTCGTTTTCTTGGATTGTCAGACCCGATCAACCCCAGACAAATAATAGATAAATAAACAAATAATCACATTTTCATTACGTCCGTTAAAAACCATTATGTTCTTAGAGCTACGAAAAAGATGACCATTTTCCTTTATTGTCAGACTCCATTGTTAAAGATTGTTATTGGATGAAATCATATTGGAAACCGTCAACCAAAACTGTCAACATAGGTTTCTTCAGTTTTTAAGTGAGTCTGGCTGGCTATCTATTAGAACAGGTTAAAGATTGTTATTGGATGAAATCATATTGGAAACCATCAACCAAAACTGTCAACATAGGTTTCTTCAGTTTTTAAGTGAGTCTGGCTATCTATCTATCTATCTATCTATCTATCTATCTATCTATCTATGTGTCACACATACAGGTTGTGACAATGGAGGTAGAGGGCTCAAAATTTAAACATTTACCCCTTATTATGTCTGTGAAAAACCTTTCTTTTTTTTGTTTTTGCCCCCCCCGCTCCAAATAGGTTTTTAGTGGGGAGTCCAATTTTTACAATGTAAGTTTATACTAAATCAGTCCCTTAGTTTGTGGTAGTGTTAATGCTTGTTAGAAACCGTCAAATAAAACTGTCAACATCAACATAAGTTTTCTCAGCTTGGTCTGGCTATCTATGTGTCATGTGTACGGGCAGCACCAATGGAGCTAGAGGGCTGAAAATTTAGACATTTTCTTTTATTATGTCTAAAATAAAAACGTTTTTTTGTTTTTTGAAAATCCATCCAGTAGGTTTTTAGTCGGAGGGTTCAATTTACAGTGTAAGTTTGTACTAAATTGTGTCTGGCAGTATTCCTGCTTCAGACTTTTTTAGTGATCACCTCCCCAAAAAAGACAAGAGAAGTAACTTATTGATTGATCACCCCAGTTTCAATTTTTTTACCCCCCCCCGCCCAACAAACACGGCATGCTGCCAAAGACATTAGTCATATGACGGTTTCTATAGAGTGACTAATCAGACCGTTTTTTAAAAAGATTCACACTTTTTCAGTGATCACCATCCAACAAAAGGCGAGAGTAGTATTTATCCATTGATCACCCCAATTTTTAATTGATTACCCCCAACATGGTATGTTGCCAAAAGACAGTTTCTATTGAATGACTAACCATACCTGACTAGAATTCCCCATTACAAAAATCTAATATGAATTAAATGGTTAAATACATCATGCAATACATCTATATAAATGGTACAGTTTATGATACCTCTTAATTGTTTATACTGTGATGGTCAGCATGGGTCACTTTCCTTGCTACGTCACCTTCAACAACATTATTAAAAGGGGACTTGACACGGCAGGAATTCCTGGGGTATTGGAGCCCATTGGCCTAGACCATGGAGATGCTAAACGCCCGGACGAGATAACTGTTTTCCCATTCTCATCCGGTCAACCACTAATTTGGGATGCAACTTGCATGATTCTTTCACAAACGGTAACCTGATCTTGTCGGCCATTGAGCCAGTTACGAGGCATTGAAGCATAGGCTCTATAGCTGCTCAATGCCACGACAAACCGCACAAGACTACCTGGCTCTTCCAGCGTGTGTCGATGGCACTTGTCTGTGGCAACATGTTCTCCATAATGACAGAGGGAACAGACAGAGTTGTCTGTTAAAAAAAAAAGGAATTTCTATTTTAATCATGTTGTACTCAATTAAAGAAATACAGTACTGTACTTACAAAGGATTTTGAAGTACTCCACTCCTAATGTAACACATTGTCGAGTTTCCTCAACACTTCTACCTTTTCTTGCATCGATATGGACATTTTGCTTGGAAGCCATTACTAGGGGTAAATGTAAACAAATTAGTCTAGGAATTTTACAAAATCGATGGAGCAGTAACACCCACTGCAGTATAAACAATTAAGAGATGGCACAACACAGCATCACTTATGGCCACTCAGTAAACTAGTGTGAGAACCGCGAGTGTCCACTCGTAATTTTGTCTGGATTAAAAGTGGTGCTAGATTAACCATTGCTAGAAAATCGGTGTCGTATCTGTACTTGTATATTTCCCACCCGGCTTTCTTCTTTTTTTTTTCTTCTTCCGATTTTGACTCTTTTTGAATAATTTCTCTGAACTTTCTTATCAAAGGTTCGTAATCGACACCCACACAGGCATTGTAACACTGGGCAAGAACGAACTTGATTATGAACAAGTCGTCTCTTACCATTTGACTGTCAAGGCCACTGATGGCGGCAACAAAGAAGACACAACCAATTTGTTTGTCAGCATAAATGATACAAATGACCAAACGCCAAAATTTGATTCAAGCAAATATGAAAGCACCGTGAAAGAGAATGAGAAAATCAAAATTAAAGTCACGGTGGGTGTTTATTCTTTTTATTTTATTTTATTAAATCAAATGATGGATTAATTTTATCTCCTACAGAATATGATAATTATAAACGATTTGCAACCAGCTCACAACGGAAATTAATGTGTGCACAAAAGATTTCAAATTCTGTACATAGCTTAATGAGATTTTATTGAAAAAATATTCACACACTATGTTGAATTCAAAAGTGCGTCCATACTTTTATCAAAGGAAAAAATTTGCACAACATAACATTTTTGCACACATTGACTACAAAATATTAGAGAGAACCTTGAAGCCAGCAGGTTAGAATCATTTCAAAACTGAAGAAACCTATGTTGACTGTTTCTGACAGTTTTGGTTGGTGGTTTTTAATAAAATAAATTCATAATTGTAAAGACATTTATTAGTTGAGAACCTATATTTGCCCGGCGCTGGTGTGAGCAACTGCTAAACGAGCAACCTAAATCATAAATGTGAATAAAGAAATGAGCTCTGTGCAGAGATTGAACCTGCATCCTCCTTGGAAGCAACCTTATACGCAGTTTCTGCTCTACCGATGAGAGTTTCGTTAACTCAATCGGTAGAGCAGAACCTGCATATACGGTTGCTTTCAAGGTGGATGCGGGTCATATCCCCGCACGGAGCTCGTTTCTTTATTCACATTTATGATTTAGGTCGCTCATTTAGCAGTCGCTCACACCGGCGCCGGGCAAATATAGGTTCTCAACTGATACATGTCTTTACAATTATCATTTTATTTTGAATTCGATATAGTGAGTGAATATTTTTTCAATAAAAACTCAGTAAGCTATGTACAGAATTTGAAATATTTTGTGCGCACATTTATTTTTCTTTGTGTGCTGGTTGCAAATGAGTCATGCGTACAGGCCGCATCAATGGAGGTAGAGGGCTGAAAATTTAATCAATGTAAATTCATGCTAAATTGGTCCCTTATTTTGTGTGTGGCAGTGTTCACACTTGTCTTTGAAAATTCCGACTTTTTATTGATCCAACAAAGGGCGGGAGAAGTAACTTATTCATTGATCACCCCTTTTTCCAATTTTTTTTAATTCATCAGCCCCAACACAGCATGCTGCCAAAAGACATTGGTCATGTAATGGTTTCTATTCAGTGACTAACTAGACTTGTTTTATTCTACCTTCCACGTGTACTGTATGGTGTTGTGGAGAGGTGGATATGGTCGTTGATGGCTTGGTATGTCGGCTTTGTGATGTACAGGCCATGAGACTTGTGTGTTCCTGCCATGCTCGCTAGCTTGTGTTCGTCCTCTTGAACAGACACCTGAACCTTTTGAGATTGTAGGCCCTGATAACTTGTTGCCACCAGTATAATGTCTTTGTTGGTTTATGTTCTGTGTTTAGCTGTGTTGGTTAAACTGCATTTGGTTAGAACAGTATTTAGCTGTGGTTAGAAAAGAACAGAAACAAAGACACAATGTGTTCAGCTCCTAGTTTCAGGCTCTCACTTCCGGTATTAGAAACTAGGCTCCCTCTGGGGCAGCTTCCGCTTCGGCTTGTTTATTCACATTAAACATACAGACATAAATATATAAACATTACAGCAATTCTTGTCAGGTGTCTGAACTATTTAATTCTCTGGCATTGGATGATTTTGTAAACTGGTACTCCGATAAGTTTTCTGATTTTCACATTACTAATCGAGTCCCTCCTCATCTTATCTGCTGCTTATCAGTGGTACCTTGTAGCAGCAGGAAAAGCATGAACTGTAGCCTTCGTGAAATAGCACTGAAATTATTGAATTGAAGACACTGATAAAACATAGAATAATAAAAATACTGAGCAAGGTGCTAAAGATTTAAAAAGATTAACTATCACATGACCCTCAGCAACAATCACCAGATACCTCTGGAGTGGAGATGCTAATAATAATAATAATAATTAATAATAATAATGTTTATCCAAAATGTAAAGGGAGTTAGTAGCATATGTATTCGCTTGAATTTGTTGCTATTTAGCATTACAGCGTCCTGTGAATGATTTTGATTTCTTTGAGATTTTCCCCACTGGCCTTGTTGAATAATCAGTATAGAAATATAGGATCCAGAGTATAGAAATACAGTGTAAAAGTACAGAAATTCCACAAGAAATAATACAGAAATATAGAGTACACAGTATAGAAATTGTATGGAAAAAAGTTTCTTTAAATTTTAATTTCATTTTCACATTCTTCTAGGCTGAAGATAAAGACAAACCTAATACCACAAATTCTGAAGTGAAATATACAATTGTGAGCGTGAGTCAAAACCTTAAAAATAACTTCACAATTGACAACAGAACAGGTCAAATATATGCAAATTCAATTGACTATGAAGAACTGACATCTGATCAGATCATTCTTGTAGTGAAGGCTTCTGACCAAGGGATCCCACAACTTCAAAGCCAAACCAATGTGATCATTACTATCCAAGTGAGTATCGTTTTTATTTTTGAACTACTAAATACCTGTTGTTTTGCTAATGATACACCTAAAGCTGTGTCAGCATGTTTGCACGCAAAGTATTGTTTACTAAAATTCTTGTATTCATTTTGTATTAAACATGAAACAACTAAAAAGCTTAGACATACACTGGTTGGCCTTGGGCTTCATTGTCATTAGATTGCATCAAGTGGGTTTGGGTCATAATACTGAATGGAGAAAAAGTCTTGTATTCATTTTATATTAAACTTGAAACAACTAAAAAGCTTAGACGTACTGTGATTGGCCGAATGGAGAAAAATCTGATTTAAAATTATTTTTTTCCATTATATAATAACAGAATTAATTGTTTGGTTTGATATTTGAGATGTCGTAGAATTAAATAAGGGTAGGGGTTCTTAACCCATAAGAACCCGGACCCATTTCTACTGGAAGGAAAACTATGTGGGATATAAAACAGACCAAATGGACCACCTTTTTTATATCAATTTGTTCAAGAAATATTGTCAGATTAGGTTAAATGTAATAATGGACATGTTATTAAAGCATTAGAATTGTTAAATGAGTTAAAACACCTTTCAGTGACAAAAACAAGCTTTTTAAAAAGGTGCTATTTCTCTTCCATGTGGAACCCAGGCAAATGACCATTTTTAAAATGGAATTCTGGATTGACAAAGTGACTGCACCATGATGTTCAGTACATGTCATTTCATGAGTTAAAATCAAGGATACAATTGTATAGGGGATTGTGCAGATCATTTAAATTGTATGTGACACCAGTGTCACACTGGGTTAAGTTAGGAAAAAATATTTACACAAATCTTTTCTGCAAAGTAAACATAAACCAAAGCAACCCATCACACCGTCTAGGGTAGACAACCACTAAATCTGTTCAATCCCGAAACGATTTAAGAAAAATTTTGGTATTTACTCCTTGATTACTGAATTTATTTCTGAAACGGTTTCACAAATAAATTCAAGTGTGTGGACAACTCCCAAGGATTACCGGATGCAACATACGTTTGGGGACGGCTGAACAACATATCAACAAAGATGTTGTGATAAAAACAACAAACATGAGGATACAAGTCTGAATAATTTGTGAAAGAATACATTTTTATAGTAACTCACTTCCATTTGCATAATAAGTTGGTTGGCATTCTCCTAGACTAGTTGCCTCTCAAGGCTAGAGACCTCCATCTTCCCTTCTATTTTACCCATAAATGGGTGGAAGAAGAGATGGATTAATGCCTTTCCCAAGGGGACTAGTGTGAAGTAAATGTGAACAGCCTTGGCTGGAGTTTGAATTCAGCTCACCGATTCCATTGTGCACACTGCTAACCGTTACACCACATCCGCTGGCGAGGAATATGAAATAATAATCATGGTTGCTTTTCATCGGCGGCTGCAATTGAACCCGGTATAAGCAGGTGAGGTTTTCTTATTGCTCCCCACTCACTTTAAGACTACTCCAACAGTCGCTTTAGTCATTGTCTGCACTAATAAACTAAGTATTTTTGCCGGTAGTGGAAAACTTCTACTATTATTGTATAGCCATCTTGGACTTTGAGAAAAAGGAAGATTTGAAACTTGGTTTATAAAAATATGAGGATATATTTAGTTTCAGCACTCAATTTGTATGTTGTGCCTTGAAAAATCAGGAAGTAAGGGTTTGTCAGTGGTCAGGAATGAATGCAAACTATACTGACAGAATAAGGCTATTAAATGCATTGCTAATGGTTTCACTATAGAAATGCATTGAAAATCAGGTTGTTGGTCTTCAGGAAATAATGTAAGCGTTACTGATGGAATAGGACTATATAGTTATAGATAGTTATGTTATGATATACTGGCATTTCCGGACTAACACCTGGACGGATGTGGAAGTGACCCTAGGGGACCCCATATGTGTGGGCATCCGAAAAACAGGATATTGACTAAAGTTGCAGGTGTTTCAGCGTGGGCCTAAAGGCAGGTACTACAAACGACATGAAATTGGATTCAAACACAGCAGGTGTCAGGGTCAAAGTAAAACAGGATGTTGACAGGACCCCAGAATATATTTTTATCTACAGAACATATATTGAGTTAAAAAAATAGTATTGTTTGTTATTTATATTTTTCAGGATGCAAATGATAACCGTCCAAATTTCTTAGAGCAAGTTTACCATTTTTATGTTGATGAAAATGCTTCTACCGGTAAGTGTATAATATGTAGAGTACTTCTTCATTTGAATTGTAGTCTTCGTACAGGAATTCTTTGAAGGCGGTTACTGATTCATCATGCATGAGATAAAGAGACGTCCAGCAATATGATGGCCGCTTTCCTAGCAAAATGTCTGCTCTCCTAAAAGATGGCTACTTTTATTGGCCGCATGCAGCCATACAGTTTTAATGATCAGCCAATCAGAATATGATATCATCAACATGAACATACTAAAATTCTCTAGTGCATTCAATGACTCCTGATTATTTTACTCATTGCTTTTATAGCTTTTTCCAAGCAAATTAAAAAGTAAGACAAGCAAATCAAAATATATACGGCAAGCAAATTTAAAATTAATTCAAGCAAATTAAAAAGTATGGCAAGCAAATTAAAATATACAACAAGCAAATTAAAAAGTAAGGCAAGCAAATCAAAATATACGGCAAGCAAATTAAAAAGTAAGGCAAGCAAATCAAAATATATGGCAAGCAAATTAAAAAGTAAGGCAAGCAAATCAAAATATAAGGCAAGCAAAATAAAATATACGGTAAGCAAATTAAAAAGTAAGACAAGCAAAATAAAATATACGGCAAGCAAACTAAAAAGTAAGGCAAGCAAATTAAAATATACGGCAAGCAAATTAAAAAGTACGGCAAGCAAATCAAAATATACGGCAAGCAAATTAAAATATACAGTAAGCACATTAAAAAGTAAGACAAGCAAATTAAAATATACGGCAAGCAAATTAAAAAGTAAGACAAGCAAATTAAAAAGTAAAGCAAGCAAATCAAAAAGTAAGGCAAGCAAATCAAAATATACGGCAAGCAAATTAAAATATATGGCATGCAAATTAAAAAGTAAGGCGAGAAAATTAAAATGTAAGGCGAGCAAATTGAAAAGACAAATGAACTGAATGTATGAACTTGTGTAATCATGTACATACAGTTACTGCGAGAGTCGATGCAAATGTTTTAATTTTTAATTGAAATTAGTTGAAACTTGTCTTTTTATATATTTTATTTAAATGATAATTATTGTGTGACCCAACCTGAATTTGCACTGGCCGGCATCAAAACCTAAATTTAGTAAATCTGAAAAACTAATAAATCTGATATTCTTTCATATATTAAGACAATAGTCCTGATTATCAAAACTTACACAGTTACCGCCCCTGCCTCGTAGCTATATATAAACTGATTTTCATTCAGTTTTTACTGACAATGGCGTTGACTGAGGTATGCACTCTCTGAGTGCTTTCTAGTTGGATACTGTATCAACCATCAATCAGGATGTGAATTCAGCGAAAGTGGGGGTGAACTGGACACCCCCTATATAAACCAGCTGACAATGTCACAAGGCAAGCACTGGACCGGGTTATCAGCTGATGACATTATGTAGATCAAGATGGGTACGGATTAAGATTATATATAAGAACAAGAGAGACACGTGTTGATTGAACAAAGATCTGTTTAATACTGAAGAACAGGCAGCAGCCAGTGACGTCACAGCAAGGGGACATAATTGGCTCCATGTCGTAGTAGTAATTGTATATGTAACAGATTGGAATCCACAGAAGAGTTGAGAGGCCAAAGCAGATCTGGAGTAGATTAGTTGAAAGTGTGGCAAAGTAGGGGGGAAAGTTAATTTTTTTTCCTGCTTGCTTCCTGCCAAAAAGTTGCCTATGGATGTGTTATGAAGAAAAATAACCATTAAAAATGGTAGTCTTCGCAGATAAGGTAGGCTACCGGCAAATTTTTATAATGGCAGTTTTCTGATACCTGCCTCAGTCGGTGAAAAATTCGAAGTCATCAAAACAGGTCAAATTATATATCATTGGAATCAGCATTTAATGCTGATTAAACTTTACAAAGAAACTATGTGCTCAAAATCAACTGTTCTCAATATATTTCTGATTTTTGTAGTGTCACTGGCTACAATCTAAAGATTGAGTTAAAAAATCACAAATATCTTGAAAATAGTTGATTTTGGGCATATAGTCTTTTTGAAAAGTTGAATCAGTATGAAATTCTGATTCTAATGATATATAACTTGACCTGTTTTAATGATGCTGGATGTTCACCAACCAGGGCAGGTATTAGAAATCCGCCATTGTGAAAATGGGGCGGTAGCCTACCTTATCTGGGGAGGCTACCAAATTGAATGGTTATTTTTCTTCATAACACATGCTAAGGCAACATTTTAACAGGGAGCAAGCATGTTTTCCCAGAAAAAGCAATTTACCATTCCCCACTAGGCAAAGGCAGCCGAACTGTTGAGGGGAATTGTTCAGAATCAAGTCTACTGACGTGGTGTGGTTGTGGCCGTATGCTCTATAAGGAGTCTGAAGGAATAAACTAACCATTTTAAAATGTTTTATCTTGCTCTCTTTCTAGGTTTCAATATTGGAAATGTTTCAGCCATTGACGCTGACCGAGGTATTATGAACAAAAAGCTCATGTACCTTTTGGTCAATGAAACTGACAAGTTTCGCATCAACTACCAGAGTGGTGCCATTCTCATTCTTGGCAAACTAGACAGAGAGACTTGCGACCAGTACATCCTGCAAGTGGAAGTCGTTGACAGTGGAACACCGCAGCAGAGTAACACCGCAATCCTGAACATCACAGTTACTGACATAAACGACAAAAGCCCCGAATTGCAGCCTTCTGATGAAATTTCAATCCCAGAGGACACTCCAAATGGAACCGTTATTGTGAAGATAAATGCTACGGACGAGGATCTGAATGCAAATCTTGTTTATAGTATTTATAAACAACAGATCCAGATGGATGGGAAGGGGATGTTCGTTAATATACCTTCAACAGTAATTTTCTTTTAAAATCTTTACTTGTTGAGCCCGTGGAAATTCCATGGTTGTTGACAACTAAGCTTACCCATTATCTTATGCTTCTGCTCTCCTCTCATCCTATGCCTGTATCTCCCTTATCCTTTCCAATCCTCGTCGCCTGCCCATCTAAATGTTATACAAACATGGATTAGTTTCATATGCAAAATTCTTCCCACACTTTAAGTAAACTACCTAACTTTTTTCTTCCCTCTCCCTTCATACCCTTTTATTAAACTACCTAACCCTTGCCTTATGTTATTACTGAAAACGTAACCTTTGAACTCAGGTAGGAACAAGCAGAATAATATTGTAGATTTTTAACAATTTAGAACACAAGTCTGCACAGTTTTATACTCTATTTCTGTTGGATGTTTCTAAGTACTGCTTCAATTCACTTTGGGGATGAGATTTTTATGCATTGGTTTGGTGTGAAAAACATTGTGCAGGATGCCCCTCAGTTGTCAACACCAATTCCATTTGTATGAAGCAGGGAGTTAGAGGCGTACAGAAAAATTTGTATTTATAATTTTTCTAAGTGCAAGCACGAGATGACACTAGTGGTCAGCAACTAGAATTTGAACTCATCACGTTGAATCTGTTTTGTTAAATCAATTTGAAAAAAATTCAAATGAAGTAATAGAATGTGCTACGCCATTAAAATTGATTTTCGTATTTAAATTTT
>VCCN01000272.1:1247841-1260499 GCA_006491835.1 Architeuthis dux | reverse complement strand
AACAATATATCAGTTTTGCCAATTCTTCACCTGATATTACATTTAGATTTGTATATGTACACTTACTGTCAGTGAAATGACGGGTGATGGACGAGTAATTATAAATAGGTATTTTAATATATGAATTGTTATTTTTTCACAGGGAAAGCTTTTTGTGTCCAGAAAACTTAACCGAGAAAAGACTGATTCCTACCGTATTGAGATTGAAGCTAAAGACATGCGTGGCCAGTACAATGTAGACGCTCGTACTGGGAGCACCTGGATTAAGATTAACATAACTGATGTCAATGATAATCCCCCAGTCTTCAAAGCTACCAGTCTTAATCCCGCAATTATTCAGGAAGATTTAAAAGTCGACATGTCTATCATGCAAGTACAGGCATCTGACGAAGATGACGGAATTAACAGTTTGTTGTCTTTCACGCTGGAAGGAAATGAATCTACCTTGTTTAAAATTAATCCGTCAAATGGAATTATTTCTGTGAAATCAAGTCTGATAGACCAAGTGGGCAAGAAAATGTTTTTGGTGGTAGCTACTGACGGGGGAGTACCAACTCTGAATAACTGTGCAAATGTCACGATTACAATAACTGATATGAATAACCACCCCCCCGTATTCCACATGAAGAAAGTTATTGATGTCCCTGAGGTAAGTCGCTCTCTCTCTCTCCAATGAGGTTGGTCTGGAAAATTCGGCCTCTTTTAAAACAACATCTGAGACCAATTTTTCTTTGATTGAATTTTCTTATTTTTAAATTACTATGTTTTAGTAAAACATAATATTATAATGATCTTTCATTAATTCCTTCATTTCTTTTTACCATCAATATTTCTGTAAGGGTCTTCCATTCCTATCCTTTTAATTTCCAGGTAAGTCTCTCTCTCGCTCTCTCTCTTTTTAAGGCTTGCACCCCTTAAAGCTTTAAAAATCTTTTTCTCACTCTTTGCTGATTTCAAAATCTTTCTCGCACCCCTTGAGATTTCAAAATCTTTCTCGCACCCCTTGGTGATTTCAAAATCTTTCTCGCACCCCTTGATGATTTCAAAATCTTTCTCGCACCCCTGATGATTTCAAAATCTTTCTCGCACCCCTTGATGATTTCAAAATCTTTCTCGCACCCCTTGGTGATTTCAAAATCTTTCTCGCACCCCTTGGTGATTTGAAAATCTTTCTCGCACCCCTTGGTGATTTGAAAATCTTTCTCGCACCCCTTTGAGATTTGAAAATCTTTCTCGCTCCCCTTTGAGATTTGAAAATCTTTCTCGCACCCCTTCGAGATTTGAAAATCTTTCTCGCACCCCTTCGAGATTTGAAAATCTTTCTCGCACCCCTTCGAGATTTCAAAATCTTTCTCGAACACCTTAGTGATTTCAAAATCTTTCTCACACCCCTTTGAGATTTCAAAATCTTTCTCGCACTCCTTTGAGATTTCAAAATCTTTCTCGAACCCCTTAGTGATTTCAAAATCTTTCTCTGTGATCTTAAGGCTAAAAAATTAAATTTAAAAAAGTCAAAATTGGCAAAGTTAATATTGAAATGTGTAAATGACAAAATGTTAACATTTATCAGATGTCAAAATTAAAAGTCTGTATCACACGATTTTACTAATAAAACAAGGATATTAGTGAATTGATTTGGAACACGAAAGAGAAAGTATAAAAATTGTATACATCACCAATAAAATGAAAAAGTTTGTTTGCCAATCCCTTCTCGCAACCCCCAAAATTGCCTTACGCCCCACTTGCGGGGTGCACACACTCCAGATAAAACTGCTCTATGCGCTATGGCTTCCCACAGCTTCCTCTCTTTTGTTGTTTTCAGCCATTCATGCTAATTTATGATTCCTCTTTGTCTTTCTGGTACTCATTCCGCCATTCATGTCCCGATTTGTGATCCTATCTTTATTGCGGACAGTCATTGGATGATGGTTAGACAACAATTGCCATATGTGATCACAGGGCAATGTTTTTAGTGAAGATTAATTAGTGTCTAGATTTTTGGGTGTGATCAGTTTGTCTCATCTTTGTGCCTTGTCCCTGGGGATCTGTCTCTCAGGCAGCACCTTTCTGTTAAACTAAGGGGGTGAGGTGATGGACCCACCCTGATGCCAGTGGCAAAACCAGTGGAACTGTGCAATTTTTCCCACTGCCCACATTAAACTGACATTGCGTCATATCTTCCTTTCCACGAGGGAAAATAGGCCCTATCTAGAGTTTAATCCTTTAGTGATACATGACTTGGGTCTTTATCGTTAGGTGGTAATCAGATGGAGCAAGATCTCGAGGTCTATTTTAGATTGTGCTTTTGGCTGTTTGTCGCCACTAAGCCATTGTTTGCGTTGCTTCATACTCCTGTAAAATATCAATTTTTCATCACCAGTCACTAATCTGTCCAAAAATGGTGAGATGCCCCCACAAGAGTGCAGAGAAGTGCAGATGTCCATTCTTTTTCTACGGTTGGCTTCTATCAAATCATGGGAACCCATTTTCCAAATTTAGGCATCTTTCGTTGTTGCAAATGGTAGCGAACCATTGAATGACTTGAATTCAGTTTTTGAGCTAATTCTTCAAACGTAACAGTACTATTTCTATGGTGTTCAGACAAAAGCAAGTCATCTTTAAACACAACAGGATAACTTCTTCATGGTGCATCTCTTAAGCTGAAGTTACTTTTTCTAAACCTTTCAAACCATCTTCAGCAATTTCTTTCATTTAAAGAATCTAATCCCTTAAGCACAATGAATATTTTAGGTTTCTTCTGCAGCCATTATTTCCTTTTTGAAACTCATAGAGTATTACATGTCTTATGTGCTCTGTAGACAAGTCCTTCTGTAGGAGGGTCACAGGGGCAGATCCAGTGTTGAGCTGACCCTCTTCCAAAAAGATTTTGAAATTTATGTATCCAAGATTAGCTAAAATTGCATTTCAGAGGATTTAAATTTAAGATAAATAAAAATTTTCGGAAAAATTCTGAGGGTCTTGAAGGTTGTCATGTGTTGAGACAAATTGGAAGATGCTCAGAAAACAGTATAAATAAAAAATTTTGGAAAAATTCTGAGGGTCTTACAGCTAAAAACTAAGTTAGTTGAATCGTACTGTGACGATGTAACTTACTCGTTTAAAACATTATTTACTAGCTTTCAGATTTGAAAAAAGGTTCCCTTCACTTTTGCTCCCTTAAAAGTGAGAAAAAAGTTCCCCTTCACTTTTGACGCCTTAAAAGTGAGAAAAAAGACCCCTTAAAGAATTATATATAAGCATATAAAATAAGAAAATATGTATATGTATAAATGAACTCAAATGATGGATAATTTTATATCTGACAGAATATGATAATTATAATGGTATTTATTAGTTGAGAACCGATATTTGCCCAGGCTGGTGTTAGCGACTGCCAAACGAGCAGCCTAAATCGTAAATGTGAATAAAGAAACGAACTCCATGTATGGATCGTATCCGCGTACACCTTGGAAGCTACCTTATATGCTGGTACTGCTCTACGGACTGAGCTAAATGTGGACGCGGGTTTGAAACTCTGCACAGAGTTCGTTTCTTTATTCACATTTACGATTTAGGCCGCTTATTTAGCAGTTGCTCATACCGGCGACGGGCAAATATAGGTTCTCAACTAATAAATGTCATTATGATTATCATATATGTATGAATGTATATTGGACGGAAAGTAAGGGTTCAGTTTTCAGGCATTATAGTTACATTGTAAAAAGAACCCTCCTCCTAACATTTTACTTTAAAACCTTCCCCTAGATCCATTGAGTATGCATACCAAATTTGGTTGGGCTGCACCTATGTTATGGGGATTTCTATAGCATGACAGACACAACAGACACC
Source organism: Architeuthis dux (assembly GCA_006491835.1). NCBI lineage: Eukaryota > Metazoa > Mollusca > Cephalopoda > Oegopsida > Architeuthidae > Architeuthis > Architeuthis dux. The sequence goes on along the minus strand of VCCN01000272.1, from coordinate 1,256,650 downwards.
TCTCACTTATATATACAGATAGAAGACTTGATACTTTCTTTTCTTTTCTAGGATTCTTGTCCCGGTTTTAATATATATAATGTAACAGCCACCGACGAAGACTTTTCTTCCCCAAATAATGAGGTGATGTATGAATTGAAACAAGAAAAAGATTATAAATATTTTGACCTTGATAAAACCTCTGGCAGTTTGAAAATTCGTGTAAAGCTGGACAGAGAAAAAAAGGACATTTATGAGGTGAGTGGACTGCTGGTGGGTAGCACAACTATTATTTATGGTAGAATCATGGTTTACATGTGTAAAATGGGAGATAAGTCATGTTAGTCTTAAAATGAACGATTATCTCCCCTTTGAAAGAAAAACAGATTGTTATTGCTTGGAATATAAATATAATTGTTAAATTCTTTTTATTCGTGTGCCGTTTTGTTACCACTAAATAAGTATGAACAAAATGAACAAAAAGGAAAATAAATTTTAAGCGTGTAAGCGACACCTAATTTAAAAAAAATATATGGTAGACAATGCAGTACACATATATTTGAGTGGAAAAAATAAACAAGATTAAAATGCAAAAAAAAGGCATGTTGTTGTCTGCATCTCCCATAATTTGAAATAGCGGTCAATTTATATAAACAAAAAAGCAGAATAAAATATATGAAAAATACAGCCAGTAAATATTTTTTCATCTTTTCGCTATATTTAATTATTTATCCTTGTTATAATATCTTTATATAAGTTTTAGTCGGAGTGCAATATAGAAAGAATAAAAAATATACATTTCTAAAATTTCAAAAATATCGGAATAAATAAATAAAAATGATAAAATCTTTTTCTTTTTAAATATTGAATGAAGAAAAGTTTTATTTTCACATATCAAAAGCCTGAATTATAATTAATTGATTAAAACTAAAAATTTGCCGAAAACAAAATTATTTTACTTATTTCCTGTTTTTTTAATCCCAAATAAGAATTCCATTCCTGGATATTATTCTAAAAAAGGTAAACATAATTAATATCTCAAGGGATATATCTGTAAAATATGCAAAAATCAATGAAAGCATGATTATATAAAATAAATAAATCATCAAATTAATAAAAAGTCAGGTAGGAATCATGAAAATAAATTATACTTCTCCGAAACTTGGAATACAAAATTATTTTTTTAAAAAATTCATCCTTTAATAAATAAGTATCGAAAATGTTATTAAAATCGAATAATATGCTGATTTTTGTCAGATTTTTAATAGTTTATCACATGTCGATTTCACGCTGAAATTTTCATCCATTTTGTTCATACCTACCGCTAAATAATAAAGAATTTTATAAAGGTTATTGCTTCAAATGGGTCATATTTTGATTAAATATTTACTTTTTTTTTCTTTGTTTATATTATCCTTCATCTTACTATTCAAAAAATGGCATTTCATATGGAACAACATAATAGTCTTACCTGTATATAATACTTATCTGTTGTGTCCAATACCACCCAGGCTGAGCTTTAGTGAGGCTCCCACTGCCATTGCCTCCCTTCCCCACCCTTTGTTGAATAGATAATAAATCATATCTTTATACTATTGTATAATTTACTACATGTGTAATTTCATAAAGTTATATGTATCAATTACAGAATCTAAAATATTTGCATGTGTACTTAAACCATTTTTCTCTCCCGGGTGTTAACTTGCTCAATGTAGTCCTCCCACATGCTCTACTCCTTTGGATAATGTCCTCTCTTCCCTCATACACTGGGAAGCTTATCTACCAAGGGGAACAACTCAAGGTTAGCCATGATTGGCTAACATCCGAGCATCACAATTGATATGCTAATCAATCACGAATGCATTGGCAAGCCCCATCTACTGTGAAGCCCTCATTAACTCCAAACAGTCAATTATCATTGTTAAACACACTGTTCACACTAGGCTTAAGCCTACTCAGCCTAAAGGTTAATCTGCCACTGGTTGTGTCATTCAAAATATGTCTTCAGAAAATCCTGCTTGTCTCCCCCAGCTTCAAATTATCGCACGGGACAATGGTGACCCACAGTTGGAAACCTCGACTATATTGCAAATCAATGCAACAAATATTGATGATGAGCCGCCTGTCTTTTTGAGAAAGAACATTCCTAACCTCAAGATAAGTTTCTATCCTGACTTGAAGAAAAATTTCTCCGTCGATGAAGGGAAACCAAAACGTTTTGTGGGCAAAGTAAATGCCTATGATAGTGATCCAGCCTCGAAAGCTTGTTACAAAATCGGTAAGTGGTCCTTTTCCGTTCATTTTTTGGCTTTCCTCAATTGAGATCACTTCTTTGCTAACAGTATACCTAAAGTTGTGTGCTGTGTCAGTATGTTTACACAGTAATTTGAAAGGTAACCTAAAGTATTGTTAACTAAAACACATGTATTAAATTTGTATTAAACTTGAAATGACTATAAAAGTAAGACCTACACTGGTTGGTCAGGGGTTTTATTGTCATTAGATTGCTTAAGTGAGTTTGGGTCATAATCCTGAATAGAGAAAAATCTGGTATAGAAATTATTTTCTTCAATTATATAGGAATGGAGTTTATTGTACGGTTCGATATTTATTGTGATGTCAGAAAATTAAATATGGGTGATGCACCATATTTAATTGTGTGAAAAATATTTCCTCTAATTTTTTTAAAGTAACCTTTTCACAAATAAATTCACGCATCAAGGAGTTATCAACCCTAGACGGTGTGACAGACAGACATGTTGCAAATTATAATATTGAAGATTAACATCTGTGTGTCTGAAGTATATTCTGTCGTTCTAGAATAGCAGAGATTTCACACTGTGCTCAAATCCTCGACGAAAATATCTCTGTTTCTTACGAAATATCACTTGACGTTGCAGAAAATACAGATTGAACTGGTCACTGTTAGGAACTACTTTCAATCTAACGTTGTTGTATAATCGTCTTTTACATGTTCTGCCGACATGAGACATCTCGTTGTTGAGTTGCTCATTTGCAGGAGGAAAATCCTGAACTTGTAGAAAAAGGAAGACTCAAGTATCCGGATATATTTTTATTCCGTAAGATACATTGTGTCAGTGGTGGATAATGAAGAGTGAGAGAGAGATAAGGGAAGCTGAAAGGCTGTTCCCAACAGGGGAACTGGCCCCATCCTTTCCCCAGCTGATGTCTGTCTCTCTCTCGGCTGTGAGCTATGAGCTCTGTCCCTCTGAGTCTCTGTCGCTGATGTGTTATTTCCTGTTTTGACATCCTGTTTTCGCACTCTCATGCATGTGCATTTTTCCTGAGGTCACCCGGGTCACTTCCACTTTCGCCCAGGTGTTAGCCCTGAAATGACCACCCGTGGCACTATATCACAACGTTCTCACAACTTGATTATTTCGGCTGACAAGAAAAATTGTTATTTTATTATTTATTTTTATTAGATGAAGTATTGTAACTTGTAAATATTATTAATTTTTGATTACTATTTACCATCATCATCATCATAATCATCTAATGAAAATAAAAATAAAATTATTTATTTTCTAATACTACTAGTACAAAATCCAAAAACAAACATGGCGCTGGAGAGATCGAGATAGAGAGTAAGTTTAAAGGTTGGATTTGAGTTTCTACAAATCATCAAAATTCCTGTAGCTGGTGTGTTTAACTAGGCTCCCCTGTGGCAAGAGGGACGAGCCTTATTCTTTCTGAGTTAAGTTGTGATAAAAACAGAAAGTAAATAGTTGTAAAAAATTAATAATAAAGAAAAAGCGTGCTTAATTGTACAAAAAAATAGCCCTAATTTGTTAGCAACACTTGCATTAATACCTGACCATGGGCAATCACTTTTTAAAAAATTTGCGAGGCATTTTTATGAAAAAATGCAGTTACATAATACATATAATAGCCTTATTCTGTCAGTAATGCTTGGATTAATTACTGACCACAGATAATCCCTTTCTTCCTGATTTTCAATGCATTTCTGTAGAAAAATCATTAACATTGCATTTACATAATACGTATAATAGCCTTATTCTGCCAGTAATGCTCGCATTAATTTCTGACCACTGACAATTCTTTTCTTCCTGATTTGCAATGCATTTCTGTAAAAAAATCATTAGCAATGCATATACATTATACGTATTATAGTCCTATCCTGTCAGTAGCGGTTGCATTAATACCTGCATTAATCCCTTTTTTCCAGATTTTACAAGCCATTTCCAGAATAAATGTGAGCATAATCTTAAAAAAACTAAGAGCAATACCCGGACATAAATTGTGGGTATATCTATTGGGGTTGGTGCCATGTTTTGGTCATTAGATTAGTCTGGTTATCTTCCTAGGGATGTTTGTGGTAGGACCACTGATCAAAGGCAGATGTTGTGGGAAGATAGGTAAAATTAATGGAAATGAAGGTAATAGGACACCCTGTGGGTTTGGCGATGCAAGTTAGTAGATTATGAGTGACAATTTCAACACATTAAGGATTTTGATGTCATTGAGAAAGTAAAATTAACGGAAGTGAATAAAGAAAGAATGAAGCGATACATCAGAGATACGTATAAAGGTAGCTATCAGAGAGAGTCAAGGTAGTGACGGCTGTACGACAGGACCTTACGGGTACTGTCAAGCGAAGCATGCCATGCCTAATTAGGCATAGCTAAATAGACTAGCCATACACACTTTACGGGTTGAACATTCTTTTTACTGTCAAGCGAAGCATGCCATGCCTAATTAGGCATAGCTAAATAGACTATCCATACACACTTTACGGGTTGAACATTCTTTTCCCTCTGGGGATGAAATGTAAACAATGTTGTCTTTTGAAAACTGCTATCTGCTTCATCTCATCCTTCTCTTGCATGTTTCATCTTTTTGGTGCATCCCTGCATCTGGTAATTATATATATGCATGTTAATCTTGAGATCTTTCTCGTCATTTTGTCTGAATTAAAATAGGTGCCGGGACATAAATTGTTGGTATATCTATGATGTATCTATATTATTTGGCCTTTGTCAAGATTGACAATGTGTGTAACAGCCTTTTTGCTGCTTGGCCATTTAGGCAGTTATGAGGGAGTGGTTTTTACCTAAATGACCACACGCCCACTCTCTTCTTCATCAATTATCGTGGTATGCCATAAGTGAGCATAAGAAGCAGCAGAAGAAGATTCTATTTTCTACACTGTTTGTCATTACACCTGCCCCGGTAGATTTACAGCAACTAAAAAAAGAAGACATAAGCATAGAGGAAATCAATTGGGTTTGGTTATGAAAATTTTGTGTAAGGTTGGTATAATGACAGATATTAACAGATTAAAAATACAAACAGAAGATGTACTCACAGGTCCTTTATTTATACAATGACCACGGTCAACGAGACCCACGTGTGTCCCCTCTGATCTACTAATAACAATAACAATAACAATATGGCTGCTCGTTTACCAGAATGTAAAACAGCATCCCCTACCGGAAGTTGATAAGAACTCTCCTGCCTAAGGGGAATAACTCAAAATACTTACTTAACATTTTTGTTCAAAAACGCCCCCAAATACTATGCCCTATATTGTTAAGAAAGGTTGAAATGTTCTGGTCAAATCGCTGTTGAAATTTGACCCTAAACTAACACATGCATTTAGTTTCTAGTTGGTGAGAAAAAAATAATGCAACTAAATGCTTGCAAGCTATCAATTCCGATTCAGTGATTCTGCACTTGCTCTATTACTATAGTTCTATACTGCCCTAAACATTTATGAATGACTAGGTGTTTAAGTTTAGTGATTTTAAAGTATTTAATAGGAGTGTGGTATCTATGTGATACATACAGTATCGCCCATAGCAGGATTTTATTATTTCTAGTGGAACATTACACAATCAAAACAAATATTATCAGGTATTATTTATGACCAAACTCTCCAACAATGAAACTCTGTTTTGGTTTAGAAGAAAATGAACTTTCTATAACATAGTGGTAGGGGTGTCCTTATTTACATAGCCACTGCACAACGATCAAAACAAATACTATTACTGAAATGTTAAACATGTTTGTTGTATTATCTACTTGTATAGCAAATGAAAAATGTAATTACTTTGCAAGTTAAAAATGTTTAAACATTTATGTGTATTTAAAAAAAAGTTAGGGCCCCTTCATAACATATGCTACAGGTCCCGCACTAGCTTATACAAGCCCTGGATAATCAATGACAAAATTCTCTACTGATTTATTTCTTGTTTCTATTTCCAGATGGCGGGAAAGGCTATTTTGAAGTTCGTTCTGTCAATGGTTCTGGAGAAATATATACAACCAAAGAACTTGATTACGAAAGCCAGAAAGTCTTATATTTCAGCTTGAAAACCAAAGATTGCAATTACACTGTCTACAATATCTGTGGCAATACTTTGAAAGATATTGATGACAAATTAGACATCACAATAAATATAAGGGACATCAACGACAATCCTCCAAGATTCATAAATAAAAGTATGCATACTGCCATCGAGTCAGACACAGAGTTGAAAACTACCATAGAAACTCTTGCAGTAAGAATTTTTGTGCTTTTTGATTTGGTTTTATGTAAAGAGTTCTAAAAAATCTTTGTTGTTTTTAGTTATTATCCAGTACAGATGCAGATCTGGAGGGTCATGCTCAGGCAGATCTGGAGGGTCATGCTCAGGCAAATCAGTGTCTATACCTTTTCTCTAACAAATCAAAAAAGCTGTTAAATTAAATTAAATATACGCCAAGCAAGTTAAAGAATATGGCAAGCAAATTTTAAAATACAGCAAGCAAATTAAAACATACAGCATTCAAAATAAAAATACAGGTGCACAAATGGAGAAATACAGCAAGCAAAGATGTTCATATGTTTTGGGAGATAGATTTTGAGACGTGACCAAAACTCCATATCATATGCCCAGGCTAGAAAATAGGTCAAACAGCCAACAAAGTCAAAACAAAGAAAATATGTCTGACCAACTAGAGTGGTTTAAGGGTTGCCAGGATTTCAAATCGGGCAGGAGTTTAGGGAGTTAGGGTCCGACAAACAGTAGCAATAGGTCAACGAGCGGGGAACTTCCCCCTTAACCCATCAGGGTGAAGGAAAGAGGGAGTAGGAGGAGGAAACCAGGCGCCTTGATCTTTGAACTACTACCATCACTGGTAGTCATTCAGTAAAGTGACCACTCGTTTAGAATTTTAACTGAAGCAGAAATCAATGCCTCAAAGTGATCCACGAATCGGCCTGGAATCGAAGCTATCAACGGGAATAAAGCGAACCAATTGAAAATAATGAATTTTGTTGTTTTTCCGTCCAACCACGTGGGAGAGCCGTTTTCTCTGGTATGGACGAAATGAAATTTATTTCCCACCACAGAATTTTTGTTCCCGTAAATGTACAGCGCAACGATGAGATGTCTCTCACATCGGCGAGAAGAAATACTGGGATTATTCTACAAACACAAGCTGACTGAATCTATGAACACGAGTAGTCACATATATACTGTTACTGCTAAAGTTAATCTTTTTTAAGTGAAATTAGTTGAAACTTGTCTGTCAATACAATTCATTGGTCTTTTTCTTATTTTTTAATTTGCTTGGCTTTTATTTTAATTTGCCTTGTGTATTTTTTAATTTGCTTGCCTTACAAGGGGGTATTTGGGTAGTCCAAGGGGGTATTTGGGTAGTCCAAGGGGGGAATAAGGCTATTAGGTAAAAATAAAAGTTCAGTCCAGAGATAGGATTTTCTACACTTCTATCTATCAAGTCGAAGGCTCGAAATAAGCTCCAAGTTGAGAATGATTTAAGACCTGCTCTCTCACTAATAGACCCACAAATTGAAGAACTAGTTGCAAAAAAAACAAAAACAGAGATCTCATTGATGTGTATATCAGTTACGATAGCAGAATTCTTATTTTTTTATAAAAAATTGGTATTTCAAAATATATGTTCCTTATTATTTTTGCTTGCTTTCTTTGAGTAACAAATACACAGCAGCAGCAGCAGCTGTACAATTATAAAATTAAACTAGTTCTTAGTATAAAGCTTAGTATAAATTTATTATTTGAAATTATTCTTTGTTGCAACTTAATAAGTGGAAGGAAAGGAATGCTAGTAATCTTATTGGCAAAGGTGGGGAATCACTCGAAAAGGTTGGGAACCACTGGTGTAGATTAAGAAATTTTATAAATAAAAAACCCCAAATAATCCCAAGTAAACATAAATTAGCCATACAAAATAAGGGCTGAAAATTTAAACATTTACTCCTTATTATGTCTAGAAAAAAAATTGTTTTTTTTGAAGCCCCACCCTGAGAAGTTGGGACGGGGGGTTGCCAATTTACAATGTAAGTTTATGCTAAATTGGTCCCTTAGTTTGAGTCCGGTAGCATTCATGATTGTTTTTTGAAAATTAGGAATTTTTAGTCAAGAGAAGTAACTTATTCGTTGATCACAGCCTTTCCCAATTTTTTGATTGATCATCCCCAACGTTTCTATTGAGTGATTAACCAGACCTGTTGTTTATTTTCAGATCAAGGACGATGACGATTATTTAGAGAATAAGAAGAACATGTTTTACATTTTCAATTTCAAGCGACATGGCGAATTTTTTATGGACAAGGAACCGTTTTATATTCTTAATGGAAATGTAATTACCAACCAATTATTCAACAAAGCCCGAGAGGGTTATATCGAGTTTACAGTATTGGTTAAGGATTCCATTGGGCAAAATGACACGGCACAAATGAAGGTAATAAAATCTTGTTATACAGTAAAACCTTGTTATCCATGGTATAGGTTCCAAGACCCACTGCAGATGGTGAAATCTG
>VCCN01000272.1:1181688-1192476 GCA_006491835.1 Architeuthis dux | reverse complement strand
TCGGCACTAAATGACCCACCAAGGGTCGATGTGCCGTTAATCTAAAAAGAAAAGTAAACCCTCGATTTGACGGTTCATGGTATAACAGATTTCAGATTTAATGGACCTTTTCCATGAATATTCTATTTTATTTCTGTGTAAAAGTCATCAATAAAATATTATAAATTAACTTTTCTTTTTCCTTTATTATAACCAATATTTTAAAATTATGCCTAAAATAAATCTTATTCATGAGAACATGGGTCGTCACGGTAGATTTTTAGATAAGGTTTTGGTCACTGCACTACAGGGTTAAAAAGGTGAGTAAATATTACATATTCTTTTTTTTTATTATTTAATAATTGTATATTTTACAGTACTGTTTATTGTATTAAAGGTTTATTGGCAAAGTAGGATGACTTAACCCTCAAAAATGGATTGCATCATAAGGACTGATTTGACCGATCACTGCTAAAGAAGCTAACATTTTTTATTTTATTTCTTACACAGTATTTCTATTTACTTGAGTTTCTATGCCGGCACAGCAATGACTGTTTGAGTTTTATTTTGTTTATTAAATGAGTTATTGTAAACCATTTTTATTCATTTTTGACTACTATTTACATTCATCCTAATTTTTAGTTTGTTTAATCACAATTTCAGTAAGGCCAGCACGGCAGTGTTAATGTTTTGGTTTTAGTAAAAAAAGCGATCAATTATTTAATTTTTATTTAGACAAATTATTGTAAACCTTTTTTATATTTAACTATTTACTATTTACCTTCATCTTAACTTTTAGTTGTTTTAATTACAATTCAACTTGGTTTTAGTAAAAAAGCTATTATTATTCATTTATTGTAAACACTTTTACACATTCTGATTTACGGAAAAAACTTGAAAATTATGTTGAGGGTAAATGGCTGCCAAAAATTAATAAAAATGGTTTACAATTCTTGATTTAATAAAAAAATACAATACAAAAATCGTTTTTACTAAAACTCAGTCATTGTCATGCCAGCTTAGTATGAAAGTAGAAGAAAATGTAGCTTCTTTAGCGGTGTTTGGTCAAATCAGTCCTTATGATGCAACCCGTATTTGACGGTTAAGTCCTCCAACTTTGCCGCTTTATTTTATTACATTAAAACAAAATAGTAAAAAAAAATTAATTGGATTTAACAAACTTTTGGCATTAACAGACACACCTTCCCCCTGTTAGTCTGTTAAGTCAAGAGTTTACTACAGGGTGGGTGAGAATTCTAACTCTAACTCCCTGTTAGAAATTATATGTAAATATTGCTCTATTTTCATGACCTTGTTCCTGTGGGATTGTGCGAAGGAGGTGTACCGCACCAAACCACAAACTCTGGTTCAACTGGCGGAGTGCATTCAACATGTTTTGGCCAATATACCGCCGGATTTCCTGCAAAGGTCTATCGAGCAAGGCCATACCAAAACGCTTACAAAAATCATTGCCTACCTTGAATTGTAACACAGCAGGCAAATTCTACCATTGTATGGTCCAAAGTAAAGTTAGTTTGACTACAATCAACCAATAAATAATAATGTTATTACTAGTTCCCAATAGGGAGTTTCTTTCATCCACCCTGTATTTAAAATTCCCAGAAGGTTACCAAATACAACACTTGAAATGTGACTCTAGCAACCAAAATGAGGAGACTAGTCTGAATACATCACACTACCCTGAGGATTAAATCTGCTTTGACTTACAATGTCAGCTTGCTTTTTTGATTTAATCCAATTCGGCTTTAAAGCCTAACGTATTATAGAGGTTTTTTGTTGTTTTTTGTTGTTTTTGTTGTTTTTTTTAATTAAAGAAAGTATTTGAAACCAGCATCCCAAGGGAAATTATGAATCACCTGTGTTGGGGGTGATCACTAAAAAATGTCTGAAATTTAAAAAAAAACAAACTAGTGACCAATTTAGCATAAGCTTACATTGAAAATTGAACCTTCCACTAAAACCCTATTTTGGAGGGGAATTTTCCAAAAACAAAAAAAAAAAGTATTTTCCCCTATTCATTGAGGGGAGTGTGTGTACAAGTTTCTACTATGACAGGATAGGGCTGGGCAAAGTCCAGATACATACATAGATAGATATAAATGTGTGAACACATGAATAACCTAAACCTTTGGTAGTGGTGATTAATTACGTTGTGATTTACATATTATAAACTAGAAAGCACTCAGAGAATGCATACTTCGCCAAATCATTGTGACTAAAAACTGAATGAAAGTCAGTTCAGAGATAGTCAGGGTGTAGGGGAGGTAACATTTAAAAAAGATTCCTGGATCCGCCTTAAATTTAATCAGTTCTTTCTTATCACATGTCCTAGCCTTCAAGAATATTTCATTGGAATTCATTGAGAACATTTGTCGATGGTCCTGGCTAACGGTCACTGTGAAATACATTTCCTTTATTTCCTTTCTAAAGACCAGAAAATTTGAAATTCATTTAGAACTTTTGCAGATATTGTGTGGTATGGATATATAGCTATGATGTAGGGGAGGAAAATATTCCTGGATCCGCTCCAAAACTGAATCAATTCTTCCATAGCTCATTACCCAACCATAAAATGTTATTGTAATTCATTGAGAACATTTGTAGTTGACAAACAGATGGAAAGACATGGGTGAATACATATACCTCTCCCAACTTTGTTGGCAGAGATAATAATCTAGATTCTATTCTGTTTCTGCTGAAATATTTAAAGCTGATTGTTAGGAAATAATGTGAATTCTTTCCAATTTACTCAATTGAGGAGACCCTTTATAGCTATTTACTACCCCTAGTGAGGATTGAACTCTCCCTGAACTAGTGCTGGTCTGCAATACCGATTTGGGTACTCTTGTAATTGTGGGGTCCTGGGCTTAATATGCGTAAAAGACTAAGAGTTATTCCCCTTGCAAGATTTTTCTGAATTTGTGTGTCTGGACCTACACGGGGAAAAAAAAAGCCCTTATGAAACAATTTTATTAAAAAACTACAAAAAACAATATATTTTAATACAAAACAATTTAATAACAATAATTTGATACACAATTTTATACAAAGTTATTTAATAATTTATTTTAATACAATAATAACTTTTAGTCTTTTACGCATATTACGCTCTGGACCCCACTATTACAAGAGTACACCAAGTAGCTAGCCATTCCTTTATGGCAAGGATCTTAGATGACCCTTTATAAACGTTCTCTTGAAATTGAAAAGTTTTTATCTGTAATATCAAGAAATTTGCAATATCAGTTAACAGTCATTGTAAGTTAGTGGTGTGTCTTCTGGGCTTGCAAATCCTGTTCTGAATAACCACTTAAGATAAACCCTTCATTTGCTTTGGAGCAGAAAAAGAAATATTCTTATGTTATGCTTTTAAAATGTATGATTAGATGAGGCTAGGTAAAGAAATTCAACAGGGATAATTCAGTGCTTTTTATCTGAAATTTGTTTTGGATGCTAAAACTGATAATAACCTTCTGTCTGATAAATATGGTAATCCCTTTTTAGAAATACAAGTAAAATTTGCTCTTAATAAGTCGGTATGCCTTTGATAAAAAAACTGTTGAAATCAGCACATTTGATGCACATTCTTACCTGAAATAGGGGCTCTAAATCCTCAGCTTTTAAACAATCATAAAAATATACTTTGTAATGCAAATCACATATTGTCTTCTTTAAGAAAGATGAATGTTTGAGAAGATGAGACAGAAACAGAAATGGCAGCTCATTTGATGCATCAGAATTGAGACAAAAAATCATCCTACAATGTTAAGCAAATATGCACACTAAGCTTAGTTTTTTCTGGTAGAGTAGGGAGAGAGGGGAAAGAGAAATCTTGTCCTCCACCTTCTATAAAATATCAGTATTACCTTTGACTTGGGCTTGAACACCAACCACTGATACCAGAGGGAAATATGCAACTACCTCAGTCACCAAGCAGCCTCCACATTTGAGCACAGGGAGAAGTTGATTCATGCATTCCCTGAGGGAATTAGTGCTAAGTGAACATAAGCAGCCTTACCCAAAATTTAAATTCAGTTCGCTGATTGTATTTTCCATACTGATAGCCATCTTGCTTTCTTGTAGTTGTAGCATAAGTAGTTAAGGTGTTCATGAAATAGGAAGCTCTTATGGAAATTGCTCAAATGGTGTTGCTGGAGGTTATGTAGATTGAACTTTCTGTTTCTTTCGTGTTGCTCTGGGCGGGTTCGTCTTGCAGGAGTATCCGCAGGAAGGGGTGGGGGGTTTCTAGTCTTGGAAGTTCAGGGAATTTTGTTGACAATATTTATTGCTGACTGATTCAGTGGGCCTCCGAGCACATTTTTGATGGTATTTGCGTTACGTCGACTTAAATCATGACGGTACGTATATTCATTCGAAATTTTGTTCCGAAAGAACAAAATTTCGAAATAGTTTCAAACCGATTTTAACCCCCCTCCCCCCCCAAAGATCTGGACGCATAACCAGAATTTGAGTAGAATTTGTCTACTGAACATTGAAAATGGTTTGACAAGTTGAAATATATCTGTTCAATAAATATACTAAGGAGAAAAGTTGAATGTTGCAAACGGTTTTTATTTTAGTCCATGGAAATGGATGCAAGTTCAAATCTTCCTGGAAGCTACACACACACATTACAAAAAAGTGGGTTTTGGCAATCTTTCGTTTGTTGGTAAATTAAAAAAATAAGGGGTAGTAAATTATAATATTAGCTTTGTTGATCCAAATAATGCCACTCTGCTTACAAACTACAGACACTATTGTTGGCAATAAGGTCCAACATTAAAACTAAGTACCAAAACATGCATGGAACACGTATCTACATGAGTTTGTTTTTCATCGGGTTTTTGTTGAGAATTTGTTTATGAATTTCATTTATTGGATTATCCGCTGTATACAATTTGGCAATCATGATCTTTTCCATCTCCATATTGGCTGCCACTTCAGAGCACGGCAGCCATATGGAGACAGGAAATTACAGTGAACGATTTGTGGATCCAAATGATTCAACAATCCATACAAACCAAGTGAAAGGTTCTTGGGCCCATGCGAAGGCAAAATTGCATAGCATGCATGGTACCTCGGACCAATTATTTATATCTTATTTACAAGAGTTTATGTGGAGAAAACCTGTTTGGAAATATTCTGTACTGGATTTCACATTATTACCGTAACCCTAAAAATAGCAACCCCAACCCAACTCTAACACTAAACCTACCTACTAATCCTAACTTATCCTTTGTTCAATTTTATTTATCAAGCTTTTGCTTGAATAAAAAAAATAGTGGGAAAAAAACCGTCTCTTGAACCACATGAACTTGCCTGATATCAATAAACCAGTTAAAAAAGACTAAAAATACTGTTCTGAGGAATCTTCCCATCTCTTTCGTTGACTTTAAATTCGCCATCACACCAGCAGTGGCGGACTTCAGTAGCAACAGCTGAGGCAGCGTCCATATGGAGACTGGAAAGGTAATGATAGCCAACAATTTATTGTTGTCAATAAATGAATTTTTGTAATTCACTACCCTTATTTTTATTTTTATGACTCATATCATTACTTAATCCTTTGTAATTAATATATTAGTGGACAGATGTAGACTGCAAACAATCTGTTGTAATTCACCAAGTAGTTTCCCCTTATTTCTTTAATTTACTGACATAAAACGAAAGATCAGGTTTTTATTGTCACCCCATGATGGTGAAATGTGTCACAAGGCCTTTTTTTCAATGTGGACCCTCACATATGGGCATTTTCAGAAATTGTCCAGTTCCATCAGCTTTTGCTGCAGATGTCAGGGTGTGCCACTGGCCCTACTCCTTTTTTGTGCAATATGAGGAAGTATACTACCTGTAGAACCAGCTCTTAAGGAATCTACATAGGTACGTCAGTAAGTCCGTAGCTTAATGATGAAAAGAAAAGCATTTGTTTTAAATAATAACATTTTTGTATTTTGGCATTTTTGGTAATAAAAAAAAAGAATTGTCAATGCAATTTCAGTGGTAAATATTAATCACATAGATTGAACATTAAGTGAACATTTCAGATCTAAATTCAGCTAATAATTAAGTGTGAGGATACGAACTTACTGATCCACCCTCGTATACTTAAAAGGTGATTTTCATGATTATACAGGCATCCCTCGATATAGTGCGGTAGGCTGGTCGTTGACCCCAACACTTGCCTTGCTTATATTATCGCACACTCGTCCAGAAAATCGCAAATAAAAACAGAATTTCGTCAAAATACTTACTTAATGCATTGTGCAATCAATTAACATATAATTATATGGTGTTTTACACATAATTTCTTTGATTTTGTGATGAAAACTACAACACCCTAATTCAACAGCGAACCTGTTTTAATTGTCTCTTAATTATCCGCGGTTTCAGTTATAACGCGGTTTTCTTTCTTGGGACCCAACACCCGCTGTATCTTGATAGAATGTATGTAACCGGTGTGACATGTTTCTACAACCACGTCAATCAGTCTAAGGGCAGATAACTCTATCGTGACTCGTTATTCTATTTGCCGGTGTTCATCCAGTATTCGTAAAGCCAGGAACACTAAAAGATCCAAAAGTTGGTCCTTATCCAGCATTATGAGGCCTGACCAACACAAAAAGAAACGAAGTACACAATATAAGAAAAAACATGGCCTCAGCGACAAACCAAAAGTAGAAGGTAATAATAATACTAAAGACAAAGGCATTTCTGGTAAAGGTTCTACCGAATGGCAAAAGCCGGACGACGCAAAAGAGAAGTCGAAATCTGATAATGAAAGTAACGAATCTTCATCTGAGGTAAGAAATAAAGATTTCTTTTGTCAATCCTTTGTTTAGTCTTTATGACAGTTTAGTTTAATAGTCATGGACTTTCGTTGTTTCAAAGCCAAGAGTTTTGCTTAATATCAAATTATGTGTGTTGTGTGTATTGGCGAAGTTTTTAAAAAGTTATATTTTATTTACGTACGACATACACCAGTTGTTTTAAAAAGCTACTCTGAATGAATAAGATATCTGTCATTTCGTTTAAAACAGTTTTAAAGAGATTTAAAAAACGCTTCAAAGAAACAAAACCAACGGAATTTATTGTGACATTTCGAAATCCTAAAATGTTATTTAAAAAGAAGAAGAAATGTCTCCAGGTGAAAAGAATCGTAGTTAATTCACGCGGCAATCTGAAATTATAGAATTACACACAAAACTTAAATGTTCCAGACACGTTTTATACATATAGTGTAAGGTATATATATTTAAAAAAATTTAAAATCCAATATCCGTAAATTTAAAAAATAAATAAATAGAAAAACACGTCTCTGTTCAATCACTCAATAGAAACCGTCATGCGGTGTCTTTAAAACTCATCCAGTTTATCCTCTAATAATTCACACACTTTGTTTTCATAAATCTTTATTTCTTCCAACCTTGGATTCAACTCCTTTTAATTCTAAATAATCGTTTATTAATGGAATGGTTTCACTCTCTCTTGCCATTTTGTTCCCCTCGTGTGCAGATCTGTAACTTGCTCCTCTTGAGCTTCTGTTTAAGGAGCAACATTTTAGCATCTTTTGCTTTCATTGAAATTCTTTTTTCTTCTCTTAACATCCTGCATCAGGGACTGATGAAGTTGTTGGGTATCCAGTTTTTGTTTGAGCTTTTTCACACTTTCTTTATATTTCTTTTTCTATGTTCGAATGTTATGCTTTCTCCCTTTATTTGTTATTTTTTATTTCGGGAGTTGAGGTGATGCCCGTGCAGTATTCTGTTCTAGGAGCATTACCCTTAGTTTTTCACTTGTTCAATTAGAAAATATTTGTCCGAATTTTCTTCAAAGTCACATTGTAGGAAAGAGTAGTTACAAAAGAGCAAGACAGAGTTTGTCAATGAAGAAAAAAAAAATCATAAGAAGAATTAGATATAGATATATATGGTTGTTTTTATATTTAGATGTAGGATTTATTGAAAATTGATTTGATGCTAGATTTAAGTCCAAATCGCGATAAGCTAAGTAGATCAATCTTAAGTTTTCTTGTAAGATTATTCCGTAATACATTTTTTGGTGATTGAATTTAATCCATATCTAGTTGTTATGCAAGATGGAACATAGAGGCATCCCAGTTTGGAGCCTTTTGTACTTAATGAATGAATTTCATTCGTTTGTTTAAAATACTCTTGTAGACAAGGTGGGGATACCTTATTTAATGAGTTATGTACAAGTAAACAATTTTGCAGTGCCGTTTGATTTTCAAGTTTGAGGATGTTGAAACTAGCATATAAAGGGTTACAATTGGCATGAAAGTCAGAAAAAGATATAGTACGAATGGCCCTATTTTGCAATTTGAAAACCATTTTGTTATGGATATTTGAGCTTTGTCCCCATATCTGGCAACCATAGATGAGATGAGAAATTTTTTGTCCAATGTGTCAGGGACTGGTAGCATATCTGTGCCAAATTATTATTCATAAATGATCAGTAAAATATTAATTGAATATTTGTAGTAATGTTAATCTTTATTGGAAAAATATAATGAATGTATTAAAAGTTAACAGTTTTTAAAATTATAATTAGTAAAGTAGATTAAAACCAATAATAATTATAGGCATGTTTCTAATGTGAAAGATGAGCCTCTTCTTCTGTGTCATCTTAGCTAATCTTGGTTTAATTGAAGTCCATTCCACAAGCAATTGAATAAATAGTATATAAATTAATATTAGATAAATATTTAAAGAAAATGTTTCTCGTCTAGGAGATAAATGTAATAAAGCCGCATCACACAAAACCACAACAATTTTGGAAGTATGTAAGACTGGTCAGTTTAGCATGGCTACTAGATCGTGAGTTCAAATCATGGTAGGGGAATGGGGGTTTTACATATCGGTTTACTCCCCTATTTTTGTTGAGGATTGTTCTTGTTATATAGAAAAGTAAAGTCCACGCTGACCTTTTCCTGGAGTTTGACAATAAGTAATAAAATGACAAATATATAATGAGTAAAATAGATTAAAACCAATAATAATTATAGGCATGTTTCTAATGTGAAAGATGAGCCTCTTCTTCTTTGTCATCTTAGCTAATCTTGGTTCAGAGCTTATCCTTTTATTTCTGATCCGCACTGTTTACTCACTGCCATAGACTGATGGCATGAGTAGTTGCGATGAAAAGCAACTAAAAATTAAGATGGAAACAAATACTAATAAAAAATTAATATTAATAAGGGGTGACAATGCTTTATCTAATAAAAAGAATAAAGACAATAATAGCATTCCAAGGGAAATTATGAATCATGGTCACCCATATATGCTGTGTTGGGGGTGATCAATTAAAAAGTTGGAAAAGGGGTAATAAGTTACTTCTCTCCCCTTTTGTTGGGCTGTGATCACTAAAAAAGGTCTGAATTTTCAAAAAACAAGCGGGCACAAACTAGTGACCAATTTAGCATAAACTTACATTGCATATTTGAACACCCACTAAAAACCTATCCCCCCCCCCTGATTTAAAAAAAAAACAAAAAACAAAAATTTTCCATACTCATTGAGGGGAGTGTGTGTGCAAAATTTCCAGTTTCTACTTTGAACGGCTAGGACTGGGCAAAGTCTGGATACATAGATAAATGAGTGTTGTGGGTAGCAGTTTTTTCAAGAATGAATTCTCTTCTGTGGCTTATTTGACAGTTTTTTTTCTTTTTGTTGCAGGAGACCAATGTGCAGGCAGCTGCATTTCGCAGGAGAAAGATTGTAAGTAACTGGGATCGTTACGAATCTCTGCCACCTGAGAATGAAGATGAGAACCCGTCAGAAATCGGTGCCGATTTTGGCAAATTACTGACCCAAACAGGTGAGAATGAGGGCCACGATTTCAAATGAGATTATTTGTGAAGTGTTCCGTACAGGTTTATTTGAACTAATATTTTCATCCTTGCTGTTTTTATTGCTACATTTCAGCCAAAATGATCTTCAGCCTTTCTCAGCCGATGTATAAGACTGACATTTAACTTTTAAAAAACAAAAATTTTGCAAATATTACACTGTGTTCAATGCGCTGGTATTATGACTAGGGGGCTGTCTACCGAATTAGATTTGGACAGAGTTATGGGACTTGGGTGAGTTGCAGTGAGTGGTAGTCCTCCAAATACCATTGTAAACCATTTGTCTTATAGTCCAGCATATACAAAGGGCTGCATAAACAAACCCACCCAATATAGAATTCAATATAATGTTGGTAACTGTATAACAAACCATTAAGGCCTTCCATATCTGAAAAATGATATTGTCAATGTATTGTTCGTGTTGGGAAAATTAGCATACATGTAGTTCTACTCAGTACATGTAGTCAAAATCTTTTCAGACTGCCTCTGTCTGCAGGAATTTTTGATGCCCAGATCTAGAAGCATCTATAAAAGATAACCTGACTGGGTGAATTATAACTGCTAAGGAAGACCAAAGACTGCATTGGCTCAAATGTAGTGCTATAAACAGCAAGAATAAAAATATGTGACCAAATAACTTGTGGAATAAGGACAATCTCAGAATTTCAGACAATATTTCCAAATGCCAAGTTCTGTATTTGGGTAAATTTTATATCTTGTCTTATCATGTCAGCCAAATCAAACTGCTGTTGTGGAGTTGAGATGGTATGTATCGATAGTCTGGAGGTACTTAGCGAGTCTCTTTGGTCAGGGAGTCACTGGGATATGTCTTCTGTAAGAGATGCATTTAGACCGGGGTCTGGTGGAGGTAAGTACTAGCAGAGGCTGGAGAAATTGGGGTTAGCATTTTCAAATAGGTATAC
>VCCN01000272.1:1163819-1176265 GCA_006491835.1 Architeuthis dux | reverse complement strand
TTTTATGTAATTTGCTATTTTTTGGGAAGTGCTTTCTAATTACCTCGATGAACAATTTTCCCACATTTGTACAGACCTATTTATTGAATGGCGTTGTAAACCAAATTACTTTCCTGTTTCTATTTCTGTTTTTTTTTCATTATTTTTGTTGTTGTTATTATTATTATCAGCATCATCATCATTCCCTTGGTTGTATTCCAGTTTGTAATTTCTGTATCCGCTATTGTCTAGTGCTTTCTGGTACTTTGTTCATTAAATACTTCCCTATTTAATGAGTTGTTATTTAGTCTTATGTTTATTGAGTTCGGGATCTGTTTAATTACTGATGGCGGGTGGTTAGATTTCCTATTTACGTATACCGGTGTGTTGTTCAGTTTCGCATAATTTTTGCATGTCTTAGTATCTAGGTTAAGCGTTACATCCAGGAAATTCACAATTTTCATGTTTGCTCTAATTTCTATTTTAAACCCTATTTGTTTTGGTTATATTTTTTAATTATATCTACTTCCCTCCCGCTTTTGTTTTTTACTATTACTAATCCATCATCTCTATATATGCCGACATCTGCTACTTCTAGTGTTCGTCAGATTATACAAGATATACAGCCCTACAAGGTCCGATATTTGTGCACTGTCATAGGATCCCATGGCAACATCAAAGTCATGGCCATTTGTCTTAACCCATTGTTGTGGCATAATATAG
Organism: Architeuthis dux; assembly: GCA_006491835.1. Classification (NCBI taxonomy): domain Eukaryota; kingdom Metazoa; phylum Mollusca; class Cephalopoda; order Oegopsida; family Architeuthidae; genus Architeuthis; species Architeuthis dux. The sequence goes on along the minus strand of VCCN01000272.1, from coordinate 1,175,563 downwards.
TTTTTCTGCTATGCATTATGATTTCCATTTCTTCCTTATCTATATCTGTGCATGTTTTTGCCATGGTTAATGTATTTTGTAGGGTTTAAAGCTCTGACCTGCTATTGCTAATCTATTTCTTGTATTTTTTTTATCAGACCTTTCAGTGTGGAGTTATTTTAGCTCCTACATTCTTATTCTTCGTAATTAAACTCTTATTATTCTTCATATTAATATTAGTTCTATATTGTGTATTTGTTATTAATTATATTTCTAGTCTAGTTATTTCTTTTAATTATTAATATTATCACCATCAGACTTATTACTAGCTTTCTTGTTGATAAACTTTGTAATCATCACTCTTTAATATCATTAACCCCTCCGCCCTTTATCACTGTCATAGTTACTAATAAATCTTCTGTGTATGTTATTCCTCTGTTTATGTCTCTATTATCCATTGTTGGTGTAATACAGGGAAAAAGGTACTCGGTGCCTACATTTTACAGATTTCATATCTAGAACTAAGCAAGTTATTCTTATCCTTAGGTTATAATTTTTAATTTTTCTGCTAAGCATAGGTTACATCTGGAATTTAAAGTGTTGCACATTTTAGCAATGTCCAGGTGACCATGGGTGTCTTATCCATTAGCTTCCAGTACTAAATGGAAAGCACAGTGTCTGTTTTTCTATATCTATTTTTGAAAGATGTTTTTGTGATTTGCCAGTCTGGTTTTAATCTCGGGTTTCCTCTCTGGGATTTTCTAGTGTTGATATTTTACCCCTGTAAACTATTTCTTTAGTGAGATATTTATTATTCACGGCACAATCATTTAGATTTCTACAATTACATTTATTTTCGGTTATCTTGCTGTTTTGTTTTTTAATGTAATTATTATGACTGGTTATAATATTTCCTATATTATCCATGCAAAATTATCCTAATTTTATGTGGTTTGTGTTCAGTATTTCATGCAGTTTATTGTTGCCAGGGAAGTGTTTTTTTTTACTAGTTCTATGAATATTTTACCTATGTTAGTTTTCACATTTTTATTAAATGGAGTAAACCATAATATTTTTCTTTTTATTATCGTTATTTTTTTCGCCATTATGCTGTAATTCAAATTTATTGTATCTGCTATTTTGTAGAGCTTTTTGGTATTCGGTGGTGTGTTTATTAAAAAGCCTCCCTGTTAGAAGAGTTGCTAGTTAGTCTCTTATTTATAGAGTTGGATATCTGTCTGATGATTCGATTTTGTATTTACGTATAGTGGTTTGTTATTGGGCTTTGAATAGTTTTAATAGGTGTTGGTTTTTAAATTTAGGATTATGTTACAATTTTTAGTCCGATTTGTTTGAGTTTTTAAAAATCTTATCTACTTCATACCCGGTCAAATTCCTTACTGCTAGTGCTAGTAATCCATCATCTCTGTACAAACCTATGTTTATGTCCTTAGTATTGGTCAGGTTTTATAAGATAGATCCGATCTCGTGGAGCTATATATGTCAAACTTGGGTCAATCTCTTTTCACCCGTTGCATGTTTCTGCCAATTTCGTAATCGAGGGGTAAAAGTCAATTATATCAAATTGAATAAATACGGCTTTATCCTTACCCTCAATCTTTTTTTTTTGCTCAGCCCTAACCGTTCATAGTAGAAACTTGAAATTTTGTACACACTCCTCCCAATGAGTAGGGAAAATGTGTTTTTTGAAAATTCCACTCCAAAATAGGGTTTTAGTGGGGGGTTCAATTTTCAATGTAAGCTTATATATTTTATCTATAGCATTAGCTATCATAATCCCACCAAAAATGATGGGATTATTTACATATGTATAAATTAATTTATTGCAAACAGAAAAAACACAAACCTTGAACGATATTTATTTTTCTGTCGATTTTCTACAATTGTTCTATTTCTGTTCAGAATTAGATTAAAAAAGAAATTCAGTTTTGTTTGTGCAAAAATCAGATATGCCTATATTTAGTGGAATTGTTTTCTGTGCTACTACTTAGACATCAGCAGGAGTAGTGATGTAGATGTACACAGACAGACAGAGCCTTGCTTTAGCGTGACAGCAACCTAAAAGCGATATGGTCTTTTGTATAATAAAATACCTCGCTTAACGTCTTTATTTACCTGGTTGGATGTTTGTTTTACACTAATACCTTTTTAAGGAAGGAATGAATCTGCCTCTGTGTGCTCTATCCCGTCACCAGATATCTGGATGAGGGTCATGCCACAATGATTGATGGCAAAGTCTTGGTCAAGTCAGGCATTCTTCTCTGACCAGTCTCCTGTTGGAGAGGAGATGGGCAACGCCTAGTAACTTCCCTTGCCCACTGAGATGCCATGAAGAACCAAATCCAGCATGGTAACCAAACAATTTCTATGTTTAAGGCCCAACCAACCCAGACAATACATTTAGAATAGATATTTAATTTATTTTGATATTGAATTCAGATTTTCTTTTCTCAGGTTGTTGAAGAATGCCAGTAACAATTGCTCTAATCAATGGATAACCCTAAATTCTTTCATTAATCAACACAAACCTGTGTATTTCACAAGGACTGGATTTTCCGTATCCTTGTTTTCATTACTCATCACTTTTTTTCCCCGACATATTGATTATGTACTCGTAAATAAATCTTTGGTGAAGGAGTAGATTTATCCATTCGGTTTTGACAGAGTTGTTTCCCTTGCATTAGCCACACATAAGTAGCTGAAGCCGCCTTTATATGAAGAACTTGATTTTTATAATAAATTTTATTTCATTTTTTAATTGTTCTAATTTACACATAATTACAAAACTTTATTCATTACGTCACAGTCTTTTCATATAAAACTATAGATTCACAAGGCATTGGAACTTGTTTATTCATGTAGACTCCTTGTTGAGTAAAGGCCTCAACTCGATCCTAAAAGAAGAAAAAAGTGATCAATGTCATATCTTATTAAGATATGACATTGAATCTTTGCAGAATATAGTGTTTAACTTTCTAAATTGAAGGGTTTGGTGTACTTTATTGATCATGTTTTTATTTGGCAAAGTGTAATTTTCTTGAGCGAATTAAAAACAAAGGCAAGATTAGTTGAAACTTCTCTCTTAACAAAAAACGCTCATAATTTAAAATACAACCCTCCCTCCCCCCCAATTTCTTTTCTCACCAAAAAAAGACCCAAAATGCTTGGTCTTTATTGTTACAAAAAACCCTATTTCTAACTCTAACCCGCACATTTGTTTTAGTTGAGTTCCAGATCACCAAACTGTCCTTTATCTCGAATGGTCAGTCTTGTCTATCTTTTTAGTTGGGTCTGGATCAGTCAAGTTGTCAGATTTTTGCAGCTTTTCCCAAAGAAGCGGTTGAAATAAGAAAGAAATATCAATATTATGGCTTTTTGTTACACCCCATCAAACCAAAAATTTCATTACCAATGGGAATTGATATGTGAAGTTGATTTCATTAACCAGTGGAAGGGGAGGGGTTAGAGTTGGGTTGGGGACTAACAATAAAGACTGTCCTTTCTCTCAAACGGTCAATCTTGTGATCTGGAACCCAACTTAAAAAATGTACAGATTAAGTGACAAGTTTCAACTAATTTAACTCAAAAAATTAACATTTGAAGAAGAATCAGTAATTATTTGATTATTCATGTTCATCGATTCAGTTTTCTTGCTGTTGTTTTTAACTTGCTTGGGGGAAGGTATTTATACACCTACGTGTATGTTGGTTACACAGAGATTGGGATAAAAGTGTGCATTGCTTCCAAATTTCTTAATTTTTTCCCCTTGCCATTTAGAAGTTGAGGCAAAACCATTCAAACGGTCAGCGTTATTATTTTTTCATATTTTCTTTCCAGATGTTGGTAAATCTGGGAACACTGATCAGTCAGATGAGATTCCGGCGTCTGTTGAGAAAAGTAAGTTTAAGGGTTTTTATTTTCTGGATTATTCAGGAGGATTTCAGTGTTTCTCTTATGGATTCCTTCCTTGAGCAGCAAAAAAAGGTCAGACTACCAAAGGCCCTTGTCTCCCTTCAGGAGTCAAGTGAACTTGGTCAGTTCTTGGATGGGTTGATCATTCTATCTTTCTGTAAAGGAGAGACATGAGAGACCTAATAGTTAAAAGAAAAAATTATGGACATTTTGGCTGAAAACAACAAAAATGAGGATACTGGTTAAATTCGTTTTGATTATTACCATACTTTCAATTCTGGCAAATAAGGGTGTGGGGACAAAACCTTATCTTTTATGCTATAGAAATGCACAAGATGATTTTAATTTTGAAGTCCTAAAGAACATGAGTCCACGTGAACAAACATGGTCAAAAATCCTAAAACGCACGAGGCCGCACACGTCTTTCCTGCAATACTGCCAATTTTCACAACAATCTGCCCACAAGTAAAAGCACTATAAACATTTGAATGAACAAACCCCATTTTTAGCCATTTTCTGCTCAATCATTACAGGACTGGGCTATGGAGGATGTTAAGACTTAAAGCAACTTTTTGGGGTGGGGGGTGGGGGGATTTGTTCATGTTCATATTCATATTCCCCCAAAATAGCACGTAGTTTATTTATTCCTTTATTATGAAATCAAGGAATGGATAAATTTTATATCCAAGAGAATATAATTATAAACACAATTATTAATTGGGAACCCATATCAGCCTGGCATCAGGTGTTAGCGATTGCTAAATGGGTGGCCTAAATCGTAGAACATGAGCGCCATGCAGGTATCAAACCTGCGTCCACCCTGGAAGCAACCTATAAATGGTCCTGCTCTTTATCACTGAGCTAACCCTAACAGCGTTCATTTCTTTATTCAGTTCTATAATCTAGGCCGCCTGGTTAGCAATCACTGATGCTGATGCTGGGCTGATATAGGTTCTGATTATCATATTCCTTTACTATGTGTTTTTAACTTGAAAGAAGTGGAGTTTTGTCTAGATCAGTGGTTCCAAAGGGGGGTGGGGATAAGGCTATTAAGTAAAAATAAAAGTCCAGTCTATAGATAGAAGTGCAGAAAACCCTATCAAGTCGAACACTCAAAATAAGCTCCAAGTTGAGAATGATTTAAGATCTGCTCTCTCATTAAAATCAAAGAACTAGTAGCAAAAAAACAAGAACAGAGATCACATTGATGCGTATATCAGTTACAATAGCAGAATTCTTCTTTTTTTTTTTTGTAATAAATTGGAATTTCAAATGATGTGTTCTAATTATTTTCGCTTGCTTTCTTTGAGTAACAAATACACAGCAGCAGCAGCTGCACAATTATAAAATGAAACTAATTCTTATTATAAAGCTGTCTAATTATACGTAAAATAAAGTTATTATTTGAAATTATTCTTTGTTGCAACTTAATAAAGAGGGTAGGGAATGACTCAAAGGTTGGGAACCATTGGTCTAGATTGATAAAAATGAAACAAATTAGTAATAGTTTTTTATATTTTCAATAGAGAAAAAAAAAAACATTTAAAAGTTGACATAGTGCTATAATACAACTTTGTATTTTGCCAAAACTAGTGAATGCTTCGGGAAAGACATGAATCCACTTCTCCCTGTAATATATGTAAAATAATACAAATACAATTTTTCTCTCTCTTCCAGAATATGTGAGCTCCGCAACAGCCTCCTTGGAAGATTGGTTGGATAGCGTACTGGACAGCTGAGGGAGTAGGAGTGACCCTGGCTTCGGACACCGGAAAACCATGACCTTTCTCTCAAAATACCCAGGACTATTGAGTGACCACTCCTTTGGACAATTGACCCTTGAGTTTTCAAACTCTGAAGGCCCTTAGCAACACCACCACCACCAAGTTGCTGACTGACTGGGTGGTCTGCATAGAAATCCCCTTTTCCACCAGAATTGTGCAAAGATGAGTGTAAAGTTGACAAAAATAAGAATTACAGATGAAAATGTGATGAACTCTTATATTTGAGGAACATTCTTTCTCACATATGCTTTCTGCTGATCTCAGAAGAAAAAAAACTTATTTCAATTGTATAAATATGATATAAAAAGGCTTCTTATACACATTACATTGTGCAACTTGCAACTCTTTTTAAAACTTTTTTTTTTGTTCCTGGGTAATAAGTGTTATTTTCTGATTGCTTATGTCTAAAAAGTATAGAAAATGTCAATTATTCCCTTTATCACCAGGACAGTGATAATTTGAAATCTACTTGTTTTTAATCACAAAGTAAGAAAAACAATTACATATGGATATCACTGTCCTGGTCACAAAAGCAAAGTTTGCAGGGAATAATAGCCATTTTCTATACTTTTTACACATAAGCAATTAGAAAATAACACTCACTACCCAGTACCAAAAATCACATTGCACAGTGTTATCATTTTGAGATAATTAAAAGGCTGAGAAGAGGCTCCTAAAATCGAACATTAATGCAATGTATATATAAGATTATTAATTTCCAAAGCAGGCAGGCCCTCCCCACTTGGAAGATTGGAGCAACACAATCTTCTGATCCCATTTCCCTCTATTTGGACTTGTGCATCTTTGCAACAAATAAAAAAAACTACTGTATCAAAGCACTTTCTCTATAATTTGGTATTGGTCTGTAAGATCTTTTTTTTTTTCATTAAAATAGTATCTGGTCTGGTAATGAATCTCACTTACCTGCCATTGGGAATTGAACACTACACCTTGTAAGCTTCAGTTCAACGCTTTACCATTGAGCCTCGGTTGCTATTGAATTTTTCAAGTCGTCCCAAAAATTTCATCATGTTTCTAAAAGAAAACATGCAAAGGTTTTTTTCAAATGATTGTTGATAATAAAGTCTATTTTAAAGCAATGACACTGGATTTTCTGTTTTTCTTTCTTACTAATAAAAAGGGGGGTGGAGTGGCTGAACAGTTAATGGCACAGAAAATGTGGAAATGGTGAGCCGAGTTCAAAATCCAGCTGAGATAGTTTGCACTAATACCCTTGAGAAAGGTATGAATCCATCTCTTCTCTCCCCAAATATGGGTAAATAGAGTAGACTGGGCTCTCTAGCCTTGAGAGGCAACCAATCTAGGAGATGGACAACTCTGATTACAAACCAGCTTGACACACCCATGATGAAATGCACTGGGTTACGGAATAAGAAAATGGCAAAGTAGAACGACTTAAGCGTCAAAAATGGATTGCATCATAAGGACTGATTTGACTGATCACCACTAAAGAAGCTAAAATCTTTTGCTGGCATGGCAAAATAAATCGTTTTTTTACTAAAACTCAGTCATTATTTTATTTTTTATTAAATCAAGTATTTGTCAAGAGCACAGGGATAGGTGGGTTCATGCCTTTTCCAAGGGCATTAGAGTGACATAAACATAAGCGGCTTCAGCCAAGCTCTGTTTGTCAATCCCATTTTCCATGGTGCTAGCCATGAACCTCTATCCGGTTATACCTACTTCTGTTAAAGGAGACAAATTCACTACAAAAATGGATCGCATCATAAGGACTGATTTGACCGATCACCACTAAAGAAGCTAAAATCGTTTGCTGGCATGGCAATGACTAAGTTTTAGTAAAAAAAAGATTTATTTTATTTTTTATTAAATCAAGTATTGTAAACCATTTTTATTAATTTATTTACTCTCATATTAATTTTTAGTAGTTTAAAAAAAAATCAAAATGTGTAAAATGGTTTACAATGAATGAATAAAACAATAACACTGCTGTGCCAGCATTACTGAAATTGTGATTAAGAAAAACTAAAAATTGGGATGAATATAAATAGTAGTCAAAAATTAATAAAAATGCTTTGCAATACTTGATTTAAAAAAATCGTTTTTTTTACTAAAACTAAAACAGTCATTGCCATGTCAGCTTAGTATGAAAGTAAAAAAAATGTTAGCTTCTTTAGCTGTGATTGGTCAAATCAGTCCCTATGATGCGATCCATTTTTGTAGTGAATTTGTCTCCTTTAACAGAAGTAGGTATAACTGGATAGAGGTTCATGGCTAGCACCATGGAAAATGGGATTGACAAACAGAGCTTGGCTGAAGCCGCTTATGTTTATGTCACACTAATGCCCTTGGAAAAGGCATGAATCCACCTATCCCTGTGCTCTTGACAAAATGTCTCCTCACTGGCATGGGTTGATGAAATGAGTAATTGAGTGAACACTTGGGTAAACCACTCTCCCATAACCATCTTACTGGCCAGACAGTAATAACTGTAAAAAGTTGTTACACCCATTGTCAACCTTGACAGGATGCATTTTTATACAAAACCAAACCTGTATTATTCAGACAGTCCATCTAAGAGAAGGTTGCTCTGATAGAAAACATCTACAGCTTGGGAGAAGCCATAGTTGGTCCCAAAACCTACTTTCTACTGAAACCACAGCAGAATTGTTGCTCCCCAACGTGTCTACAGGAATAAACAAACTTAGTCTGACATAAGGCAACAAGTGTGGAGCACTCAGTGAGAATTAAACTCACTACATAGGCATAATGGTCTCTAAGACAAGCCTGTTAACCATTGCTCTATGGCAAATGGATAGAAGGCACCAGGATAGATTATATATATGTTTATCCCTCAAAATACAGAGACTGGGTGGATCCATTATTTACCCTTCCACAAGGGGAGCAAAGAAAAGTCGCAGACATTTTGAAATTCTTCACCATCTAAATTTAATTCATATAATATTATTCTGTTTAAATAGTTCTTCGGGCGATTGAACTCCTTATTGTTTGTGTTGTTGTTTCGGCCTTTCGGATATTACAGCTGAGGAAGGCCGAAGAATGGATCAGCCAAAAAGTTGTGTTTACAACACAAGCAACAAAAAGGAGTTCAATCGTCAGAAGAAATGTTTGAATGTTAATGATTCTTCTCAAAACTATAGAAAATATTATTTTGCTTGTTCTTAACTTCCTGTGTTTGAATGTTACGCTTTAATTTTAGTCAAAGGGTAGGAAGGGAAAGGGGAGAAATAATAGTTGGCTAGTTTACTGAGGGGGTATGGAGAGAGAGAGGGGAAAGGTAGTTTAATAAGAGGATCGGGGGGGAGAAAAGGTAGGTAGTTTAATAAGACGGTACGAAGAGAGGGGAAAAATGTAGTTAAATAAGAGAGTAGGAAGGGAGAAGTGGAAAAAGGTAGTTAAGGGAGAGGGGGGAAAAGGTAGTTTACTGAGAGGGGAGATAGGAAAATCAGGTAGTTTAATAAGGGGGGGGGAAGAAAGAAAGTTAGGTAGATTACTGAGGGGTAGGAAGATTTTTGCATATGAAACTAATCCATCATTGAGATAAAAACATGGATGACAACGAAGATTGGAAGGGATAAGGGAGAGAATGAGAAGATACAGGCAAAGGGTGAGAGAAGGAGCAGAAGCATGATATAATGGATAATCTTAGTTGTAAACACCATGGAATTTCCACGGGTCCAACTAGTCTTGACTACAGTAAACTCTCATTGTAATGACATTTGTTTTTATATTCTCGCAAGACTATTGTTGGAGATTAGTTTGCAGCAACAGCACATGAAGATTTCAGTATATTCCAACCCGTATATGGAGGATTAGACTGTTAAAGGGTAATAAGGATCGGAGTGTAGTATCTGTGTATTCATTGAAAAGTGTTACACACACACAAATTATATATATGGATACACATTGCATTGTATATATGAGAATAATTGTTATTTTTGATTATACAGTAAACACTCATAAGAGCACTTTTTAATCACACGTGTTCTAACAACACATTTGTTTTTATATTCTCGCAAGACTATTGTCAGAGATTAGTTGGCAGCAACAGCATATGAAGATTTCACTGCATTATTTTAAAAACTAAAATTCATAAACCCTTAAAATAATGCAGACTAAACTAACAAGGGACATTAGACTGTGAAAGGGTAATAAGAAGTCAGTTTTGTCTGCACTTTTTGGCTTCTCATTATTAATACATTTTGTATAAAATCCAAATCTCTGAGGTTGACGTAATAACAGGAGTCTACTGTATTTTGGAACAACAATGACAAACAAGAAATTCTTATATGTCCAGACTGTTGTTGTCTGGTTATAACAACAATCTTACAGGAGTCTGACTCAATAAAATAAATCCATTACAACCTTGATTCCATTGCTAGGAATAACAAAATCAATTGAAAACAAAAGTTTCACAAAGATCAATGGAATGAGAAATGCTAGGAATAACTCTTAGGGATAGAAAGGTCAACATGGATCTGAGAGCAGACCAAGGTAAGAGATATCATCGAAGTGATAAACATGGTGGCAGGCAGGATATATAGCAAGAAGGAAGGATAACAGATGAAACAAAAGGTTGGTTGAATGGTGTCCAAGGGATAGCAAATGCTGTTGGAGAAGACCAGACTGAAGATAGGATAGAAGAGTTTGCTGGTGAGACATGGCAGAGGTCAGCACAGGAGGGAGGGAAAGGCCTTTGTCCAGAAGTGGGCCTGAAAGGGATGATGATGATTAAGAAAGAATACCGGAATCAGAATGAAAGAATACTGGTCAACCTTGGTGCAGACCAAGGTGAGAGATATCATAGAAGGGATTAAGCAAGGAAAATGGAGACGGCTGCTGCTGCCACTGCTGATGATGTTTTTAGAATTATAAGAAACAGGAAATTCTTTTATGTCTAGACTATTGTCATCTGGTTATAACAACACCAGGTTAAATCAATTCCTCACAGGAAGAGGACAGTTCGACTCACCCTACCCTTCTCCACCATTCATGTCTGCTGTTCAAAACATTGTCGACCATTATTTGTGTTCAAGTCTGGTTCTTGTGGTGTGGACAGTTACGGATCATCTACAACCCTGGCCCCTAGCCTGAGCTTTAGTAAAGGTCCCCCTGACCTTGCACCCCCCTTCCCTACTCTTCATTGAATAGAATAAAATGATGCCATGTCTCGTTAAATAACTCATATCGTTGTACATGCTGCAGTACAAAGTCCTGAAAGCATTACTTCTAAATGTTTATATGTTTGGAGCCGAATTTAGAAAACCAAATACATTTTGTGATATTTAAGGCTTGAATTTCTTAATATGAATTTAAGAGTGAAATCACTCATATCCTTGTATACTATGTATAATGTACTACACAAGCTGAAGTACAAAGTCCTGAAAGCATTACAATAGTATTTGTGATTCAAATAATTCTTTGGACGATTGAACTTATTCTTGTTGATTATGCTGATTATAACACAACATTTCGGACGATCCATTCTTTGGCCTTCCTCAAGTGTAATATCCGAATGTGATGGGGTAAACAGAAGTTTTTAATTTCAAAGAAGGTAACTCTTATAATGTAGGATTCGGGTGTTTCTTTGTCCTTGTCTTGTCGGGTTTGGGCTGTTAAAAAAGACAGAAACACCCAAATCCTACTCCCATCACATTCGGATATTACACCACAGAAGGATGTAGAATAGATCGGTCGAAACGTTGTGTTTACAACACAAACAACAATAAGGAGTTCAATTGTCCAAAGAACTATTTGAATTTTAATGACCATTCTCAAAGCTATAGAAAAGTATTTGTGATTTTCGAGATATGAAAAATATATGCCAAAGTACTGAAATATCATCCAAAATATATGTACACTCAGTTAAACCATTTTTTGCTTTTGTGCCCCACTGCCTTCTGGGCCCTTAGGCTTAAGCCTACTCAGTTTAATGGTTAATCCGTCACTGTGTACAGATGGCCTAATGGTTAATGGAAATGCTGAACAGAGTTCAAACTGAGAGAGTTTGTGTTCACTCTGCACTAATGCCCTTGGGAAAGGCAC
>VCCN01000272.1:1134746-1154086 GCA_006491835.1 Architeuthis dux | reverse complement strand
CAGATGCTGATCTTGCAATGCTATGTCTGTGAGCAACACCCATTAATCATAGCTTACCGAGTCCAGCTGAATTGCTCAACAATCACACTATGAGATATAACCTAATTGCGAAGATACCAACACCATGGTCCTCCAACCCCGATCATGTTCGTGAAAAGTTAAAGTACCGCCAAGAACAGCAGAAATGTATCACGACAAAATGGCACATGATCTACCACCACTGGTACCAAGACAACCAGTGAGGGTACTAGACCAAAATGGACACTGGCAACCAGCTACTGTAATGACAAAATGTGCAGAACTAAGATCCTATAGAGTCCCCAGATGGCTCATGCAAAAGATGCGGCAGAGTTCGGATACAGGATAGTGGAACAGTCACACCTAAACGTGTCTGATCAAGGACCCTATTGGAACAGTCACACCTAAACGTGTCTGATCAAGGACCCTATTGGAACAGTCACACCTAAACATGTTCGTTTCAAGGATCCCATTAACTCAACGGACCAACTACCATCGTGTGAGGAAGGAGTCATTGATGAAACTGACAATCATATCACAGATACACATATCCCAAGTGCTATATCCAAATTCACCAGCACGATCGGTGTCCCAGACCAAAGGACTCCAATAACAACCAGAAGTGGCCGTGAAGTACACCAGCCATTGAGATACAGAACAAACGATCACTAGTTGGTAATGATTTAGTTTCATTATCATTATTTAAAAGTTTAACTTTATTACACAAAAACATTCTAATATATTAAAATGGGATTAACAAACAACTCTTTCATTTACAAACTGTTTCACAGCAAAATGACTTTCCCTACACTAAGAAGACAATCCCCTGACAAATAATAACAAATGACAGTTATTCATCTCATCATAGTTAGTTTCAACTTTAGATATTGTACCTAATCATATTACTCAAGAACATTCATTTAAATTTAGTTTCGAAATTCCATGTGTAGCTGTGATCTTTCCATTGGTAAAGGGGAGGGGGTGTAGCAATATCAACAGAACTACTTCTTGTACACATTGACGCATGCGTGATACGTAGCGCATGAATATTTATATGCCTAATCACTTAGGCTTCCAGTAAACCACAGACCTGTATCTTAACTTTATACACTGTGAATAAAACCATATCAAACAACCACAACCTTGTGATACATTTAATCTCTACAGTATCTTTTGTCATGAGTTTCCTTTGGCAGAACATCATCTCAAACAATTTTCATCTCTTTCAAAACGTGGCGGGGATCATTCAAAATTGATGATTTGATATCAGACTACATTAGCTAGTAGAGCAAAATAATGTTTTACAATCCTAAGAAGATCCTTTTTTTTATAGCACGAGTAAAATTGTGTTTACTTATATACAGACATATTAACCGGTTTGTGGTTGTGAGCCAACGTGAGTGGCTGACAGGGCCTGGTTTCAAACTCAGTAGACATTCTCCCCCAATTATCATCGTCACCATTCTGTATCCATAATTCTGATCATTACTGAGATCATGGATGATGTTGTCCAGCAGTTGATGAAGCTCTATGCTGGAGTCATTGATGCATTTGAAATTCGGATTGAAATCAAGTTTTTCGATGGCGCCACAAATTGCTGTTCCTAATACCAACATAGGAATTAGAAAGAGTTGAAATATTTCTTTCTTGAAAATGATCACATAAAGCAAGTCTGTTAGTTTGCAATTTAGAAGTATTAATAAGCACTGTGATTTAATTTGACTTCAAGGAAATGAATAATTCCACCTTCGCAACCATTATTCATAGGTGTAGAGTCGGCACCAATTACATGAATTTTCGAAATCCCAAATCGTGTTGATGATCATTCATGCGTCTTTCACTTCTTGTATCATGTTAAAAGGTTACAGAGTCGACTGATGAGAGTCACACGTTCCTTAAGTTGTGTAGAAGGCATTTCTCTGAGAATATTTATTTCTAAACACAGTGTGAATTTCATGTTTCAAAACATACTGGAAGTAAATTCTTTTTTTTAGTTGATACCAACAGGGTAAAAATGATGATGATGAGTAATCTAGCACAGAAAAGACTTAATTATTTGTCAGAATAAAAGCTTTGGACTTAAATAATGTTCCAACAGAAAAAATTACAGGACAAACAGTCAATATCTAGTTTATATATGAAAACATATAGGATTTCTCAACATTTCTTTGCTTTTTTTGTCCTGAAAGAGTCAAGATGTGTTTGAATCTCAATACTAATCATTTTACGTAATTTCTTGGGGCAAGGTGTAGCATACACAAAACAAAAGTGCGAAATGCGTCAAGAAAGATTACTATGACATTTTGATGTAAGAGGCAGCTCACATCCAAATGTCGACTAAATGCATTAGCCAAACAAGTGCGGATTTCAACCCGATGTGGCTTCCACTTCTCAACAAATCTAAACCCGACAGGATAAAGACACAGAAACACCCGGGCCATGTGCTATAAGGGTTACCCCCTTTAAACATAACTTCTGTTTAACCCATCGCACTCGGATTTTACACCTGAAGAAAGCCGAAGAATGGATTGGCCGAAACGTTGTGTTGTAAACACAAATAACAAGAAGGAGTTCAATCGTTCGAAGAACTATTTGAATATTAATGACCATTCTCAGAACTATAGAAAATATATGAAATGTTGTTTTGTTACATCATAGAGATTAAATGCTAAAAATGATAGATTTACTATTTCTGGCAGATTCAATGTAAATGGAGATATAATTCATTATTATTTGAGCCCTTATCAGCAATGGAGTCTACACAAGAAGTTAGACTAATTTTCAAGTACAATTTCAAATTAGGATATAATGCTGCTCAAGCTGCTGATAACATCAAAAAAGCATTTGGAGTGAACACTACTACAGTGCGAACTGTTTGGCATTGGTTCTATAGGTTTAGGTCTGGAAATATGGATACCAATCATAAACCTCGAGGGAGGCCCTAACCACCATAAGACAACCTTTGAAGATTTATTTACAGCTCGTAGGGAAAGAAAGGTAAGGAGTTTCATTTCATCAGCCAGTACACAACAACAGTATAAGAGAAACCCCATGATTTAGAATGAGAGGATGTCTCTGCACATAAAATTAAACTTAAAGAAAGTGATCTTAGTGTTATAGGCATAAAATGAATTACAAACATTTGACTGAGTGTGGACACTGACTGTGGACACTGACTGTATCCTTTATTGACAATACAGAGACATAATGTTTTCATTAGCAAATGTTGTTCAGTGTTTGAAGGTGATTTTAGTCAAAGAAAATATACATTGCCTTTATTTGCATAGAAATCACAAATAGGGGGTAGAAATTACACTGAACTTGCAAACAGCAGTTCTGTTGAAAGCATAACCAACAAAACAACTAGATCTTTCCTCTTTTTTTCCCTAACCAATCATTAAAGACAAATGAAGGCACACTCTATCAATAGACTTTGAATGGTATAATGGTAGGCATAAACAATGGTCGGCACAAACAATTATCAGTTCGAAAATGAAGAGATTTTGCACCTCATGACCCTAGTTATAATGAATTTGTCTCCATAGATATCAATGCCTCGGAGTGGGGGAAAAAATAAGAAAAAAATGGTAAATACTTTTTTTTTTCTTCCAATGGCTGGTATTATGACTAGGAAAGCCACCCACCAGAGCTCAATATGGAGAGTTATTGGGCTTGGATGAGCTGCTGTGAGCGGTATTTCCTCCAAATATCCTTGTAAACCATTTGTCTTATAGTCCAGCAAATGCAGTATTAGAAATCGTCAACCAAAACTGTCAACATAGGTTTCTTTCAGTTTTCAAGTTGGTCTGCTTGTCTGTCTGGCTGGTTGACTATGTATGTATCGTGCATACAGGCTGCACCAATGGAGCTAGAGGGCTGAAAATCTCAACATTTACTCCTTATTAGGCCTAGAAAAAACATTTTGTTGTTCTTTGAAAATTCCTCCCAAAAATAGGTTTTTGCAATGTAAGTTTATGCTAAATTGATCACTAGTTTGTGTCCGCTTGTCATTAGAAAATTCAGACTTTTTTAATGATCACTGCCCAACAAAAGGCGAGGGAAGTAACTTATTCATTGATCACCCTTTTAAAAAATGTTTTTAATTGATCACCCCCAACACGGACACGGACACATTCAGTCAATATATTAATGGGTTTTGTTCAGGTGAAAGTTGTACCTGGTTTTAGAAGTACCTTTTTCCAATCTCATCTCTTCCCATTTTAATACAACACCTTAGCCTTCAGTTCTGTGTTTGTTTAACAGTGGTGTTCTTGTTGAAGCGATAAAAAAAGAATTAAAATGTTGGAAAAAGGGGTGATCAATGAATAAGTTACATTTCTCCTCTTGTTGGGCAGTGATCACTAAAAAATGTCTGAATTTTCAAAAATCAAGCATAAACTTACATTGCATATTGAAACCCCCTCTAAAAACCTATTTGGGGGGAAATTTTCAAAAACAAAAAAAATCATTTTCCCTACTCACCGAGGAGAGTGTGTGTGCAAAATTTCAAGTTTCTACTATGAACGGTTAGGGCTGTACGAAGTCCAGATACATAGATACATATAAATATCAGAACACATGAATAACCTAAACCCAGCAATAAACCAGTATTGTGGGTAGAAATGATTAAAAACATACTAAACTTCTTGTAATGAGTACT
This sequence comes from Architeuthis dux, assembly GCA_006491835.1. Lineage (NCBI taxonomy): Eukaryota > Metazoa > Mollusca > Cephalopoda > Oegopsida > Architeuthidae > Architeuthis > Architeuthis dux. Next base: position 1,149,408 of record VCCN01000272.1, on the reverse strand, counting down.
GAATGCAAAATTCACCCGAGGAATGCTGATAATTGAATCCTAATTTACATTTCCCATTCTTGTCACCCATACAGAGGACACAGATTCCAGCCTTATCAAGAGGAAATTACTCCGATGCCACCCATGTCGTATCTCGATGTCACGCCATAAATTGTTACATGTATAAAGTGACATCTAATGATCACAGAATGATATATACACCTGAGGAAGGCGGAATGATCACAATCTTTTCTTTTGTATTTACTGCTCAGGCATAGCAATCAATATGTTACTTAAGTAAATTTAATTCCATTTTTATTATCACATTTTGAGCCCCAATGTGTTCAAGGCTTTTATTCTTGAATATGTTGCTGGTTTTGAATCAGCCTTCCTCATTGACTCTCTCTTCCCTCATATGAACTTAGGTTCTTTTCCCCTTAGTGACTGATTCTGTGTTGACTTTTTACCTGAAAAGCTTGAATATTTAAGGTATTACCTTTCAGGAAAATGTGGCTATCCAGGGTTGCCATATCTGAACATTAAATAATATAGTGACAATGGCTAGATTATGGCTGAAAATCACTAAAATGCTTTAAATGCAGGATAAGAAAAGAAAAGAAACATTAAAAAAATAGTATACTTTCAGGCGAGAGAAGTAACTTATTCATTGATCACCCCCAGCACAGCATGCTGCCAAAAGACATTGGTCATGTGACGATTTCTGTTGAGTGACTAAGCAGACCTGTTTACATTTAGTAGTTGAAATACTGCATAAAATTATACACGTGAACTGGTCAACGCAAGCTTTTTACAATTCGATTTTGCCGCAAAACATTATAATTAACTTTTTTAAATACTTAAATACCAAATATGAGGTATGCATGCCTAAAGGCAACACATGTGCAAATTGTTGAAATTTGCTGCGAACAGTAAAAAGTGAGACATACATGCAAAAGTGAAAGATTTATTGCTGAATTACAGAAAATCTAATAATATAATACCAGTGGCTAGATTATTGTTGAAAATTGCTAAAAATAGCTTAAATGCAGGCTAAGAAAAAAATGGTATACTTTCAGTATCTCATTTATGGCTGTAATAGCAATATGAAGATAATTAATGCATGTGACTGAAGAACAAGAAAAAGCAGTACAGGGTAATACATGCTAGCCCTAAAACTGCTAAGTTGACAACACTGTGCAGGTGTCCTCCACTTCCCCCTTCACTCTCTCTCATCATTACAGTTTTTTTTTTTCTATGGAGAAATGACGGAAGCGGAAATTCCAGACTTTTGAAGAATTTTAAAAATTTCTTCCAGATGAAGATTTCAAGATGTAAATGGAGGATATGTCTGGGAAAATACTGATGTATGGCAAACCTTATTTTGGACACAGAAGCTGTTTGAGATAAAGCAACCATTCATTCAAGCAGTAAATTTGTTTCTATTCAGAGCTGAATTAATTACTTCGGAAACAGGAACTTTCCCTGCAGTCAAAAAACAAAAAGCGAACAGCAAAAAAGAAAAAGAGCTACGAAAAAAAGACAAAAAAACCTAAAAAAAGAAAAAAGAGCTTCAACAAAAGAGCTAAAAAAGACAAATGAGCTAAAAAAAGACAAATGAGCTAAAAAAAGAGCTACAACAAAAAGACAAAAGAGCTACGAAACAAGAGCTAAAAAATACAAAACAAAAAAGACAAAAGAGCTACAAAAAAGGATAAGAGCTACAAAAAGGACAAAATAACAAAAACGAGCTACAAAAAAGGACAAAAGAGCTACAAAAAAGGACAAAAGAGCTACAAAAAAGGACAAAAGAGCTACAAAAGAGATGTAAAGAAATAACTGCGTTATCTATTTTTACTGCAGCTATTTCTCTGTAAGTAAAAGTTCAGGAGATAAGAATCTATAAAACATTTAAAACTTCCAGTTAGAAATCTATTTTCTGTGTGAAACTGTTGAATAGATGGGGATTTGATGTATTTATCAACAGAAGCCAGAGCATCTGATTAACAAAAATATCACACTTTGAAGTCTTTTTAATACAATGGCAATCTTTAAATGAGCACGTCTTCATTCTCTCTTTGAGGGTAGAAGGTCGGCTTGTTTTCATCTTACACTCAAACGAAGACTAAAAGGAGGTGCGAGTGGCCTAACAGTTAACAAGAAGGAGAATGGAATCAGTGAACCAAGTTCAAACTCCGGCTGGGACAGTTGATGTTCTTTACACCAATGTCCTTGGGAAAGCATGAATTCACTTCTCCTACTCACCCCCACCTATGGGTAAATAGCAGGGCAATTGAATCCCTTTAGCCCTGAATGGCAGTTATCTTGGGCGTCGGGCTAGCACCCTGACCCTGTAATAAAACACAATTGCTGCAGAAACAGTGATTAGGTCTCAGTGGAGCATTCGAGAAATGGAGATCAAATCATTGCATCATGTGTTGTGCAACACAGGAGTAACTAAGTCTGAGTGAGTGAAAAGAAGGTTCAAAGAATGTGAACTCCCTATTAATGATGTATTTTTTACCAGAAGGCGGGTACAAGGGACTGAGAGGCCACACACATACAGTAGAAGCAAATAGTAGATTGAATATCAGAAAATTATTTTGATAAAGAAATTTTATATATGTATAAAAAGCCCCAATAATCCCAAGTAATCATAAATCAACCATAAAAACAAAAAGCGTATAATTTAGTTTTTCATTTAATAGAAATGTTCAAGATTATGCATGGTTTAAAAGTAATAAACCCTGATGTATATTTTACTAGAAGGGAGTACAAGGGACTGAGAGGCCACACATATACGGCAAATAAAAGTAGATTGGATATCAGAAAATTCTCTTTTAGCAATAGAATGGTGGGACTTTGGAATAGATTACCAGAATATGTAGTGCTATCAACAGATGTAAATGATTTTAAGAATTATGTTTATTTCACCACCACAAAGGTTTAAGGCCCTAGATATTGTGGAAATATGATTGTTGTGATGTGTGCTTGTATATACAAATTGTATACTTTTTTTCAACTAAAATAAAATGTTCTAAAAAATGTTCCAAGATAATATTCTGATTGGCACAGGGGATCCATTCCTGCCCAGATTATACTTTCCCTTGGCATCAAAAGGAGAAAGTCAGTGCATTTCCTGAAATGTCAAGAACTTCCAGGAACAAATCAGGTGAGAATCACTTATATCCAATCACAGATTGATTTCTTGTGATGTTTAATTAAGTATACCGATACCCCCCCCCCTTTTTATGCGACTTTACTTTTACAAAAGATTTGTTAGTACAGTTTTCCCCCTGCTATCTGAATTGTCATAAAGCGAAGAAGCAATTACCATTGATTTATATGGGGAAAATCTTTGAGCGTTCCCAAACCCCCCCAAATAACCTGTCTGTGGAAGGTTTGAAATACAACAGAATGCTTGACTGCTGTGCCTCAAGCATTTTTCTTTCATACGGTCCTTTGTAGGCACTGAAAACATCCTGCAAACTGTGTCCTAAACCTACATTGCCCTTTCAAAATTAAAGTCATACCTTTTTGCAATGATTGCAGCACTGTCAATTGTAGTGAAAATCTCATGCAAGATTATTTTTTTTGATCTGGGAACACTCAAAAATCTTTTTCCATATAAATTAATGGTAATTGCTTCCAGACAGACCTTGTACACTTAGGAAGGCTGTAGAGTACATTGGCTGAAATGTAAAAATCAAAACAACAAAGGTGAGGATAGTAATTAGAGTAATGCATTGATTGATTGTTTTGTTTAACTGCACATCGACCCTTGGTGGGTCATTTAGTGCCGGATTCAGTAGGGGGAGGGGGGATCCCATGTTCCCGTGACTAGAGACTTGAGAATCCCAAATCCCTGTCACTGAGACAAATGCCACGAGGTATGGGATAAAGGGCCCCCCTTTATCCCATACCTCGTGGCATTTGTGGAGATCCCAAAAGCTTCTTAGGACGAATCCTGAGCATACTAATGGTGATCGCCTCCCGACCAGCTGACCAAGATATCCTGGGCAACTTCTCCCAGGACGATACCAGAGCATGCCACAAAGACCCCCGGAGGGCTGTGGTTCTCTGAACTTCGAGGCCATGGCGGTTTCGAAGAACAGATACTACACTTTCATCTTAGCCAAAAGGCCACGAAGCCTGTAATTCATTGAATAATGTACATTATTGCTCTAGGTTTATATAACACTAACAAGCCTGGCTGCTGCAGGGTCAAACTCCACTCCTACTTCTACTCCAACTGAAGACGATTACTGCAACTTTTGTATTGTATATATAATAAATAAATTTGTAGATATATAAGACTTGTCAGTTTAGCTCTGTTGGTAAGAGAACTGCCTAACAATCACTTGGTCGTGATTTCAAATCAGTTGGGAAATGTTAATTTTATATATAGGTTTGGTTTAATGTGACACTATAGACAAACAGTGAAGAGTTTACTGCCCTAAATTACGTGAGGATTGTTCTTGTTGTTATGGGGGAAAAACAAAGTCAACTCCAACTTGGACTGGAGTTTGACAATTAATGTATAAACCACAAAGATAACAGATAAGATAGGAAACTCCCACCTCTCTCTCACCAGTCCTGTACTCTAAGTGAAAAACTGCAGCTTTGTCTTTTCATGTACCTTTTTTATGATGGCAGAAAGGAACCATTCTCATCTTAGGAGTTTTGCTATTAAAGAGAAGCAAAATAAGCAAAATCATTTGCTTGGCAGCCGAGTACGGAGTTCATTAATTTTATCCATCGGCCCATTAACATTAGACAGAAAGAAAGAAAGAAAAACTTCTGTTTTTTCCTTTCAAGTAAAAAACAAAAATGGCTACCCATAAAAAAAAATGGCTACCCATAAAAACAAGTTTTCAATTGCTCTATCTCTTGAATTGAAGCAAAAACAACACAGAAAGAAAAAGCCAGATCTTACCTTCTCTGACGTGGGCGGTCGTACACATCATCCAAAACTCTGCACACTTTCCCTATTGAAATTTCTCCCGCCTCTTCATATCTCTCAGACTCCATTAGATGGATAATTAAAGTTTCATCCAGTTCGTGTTTACAACTTCCGACAAAAACCACTTCACGGACGATGTCATTGTTATAGCCACTTGAGAAAGTGTCGGCAAGATGATACATCCATTCAACAACAAAGAGCCTTTGCTTTTATTTTTTCTATTTTCCATGAAAATGCAGTTCTGGTCAACAGTAGGCAGAGTAAAATCTCAGTCTAGACGCAAACAAATTCTGCAAAACAAAAACAAAGAAACAAAATTGACTGCTTTCAAATTTCCGAACTGTCCGCCTGCTTCATCAGCCGGCTAGAGTGCATCTTTTTTAACTGGAGTGATTTTCTTTTTAAAACAGGTCTGGTTAGTCACTCAATAGAAACTGTCACACAACCATTGTCTTTTAGCAGCATAACGTGTTGGGGTGATCAATTAAAATATTGGAAAAAGTGGTGATCAATGAATGAAGTTACTTCTCTCGTCTTTTGGCAGTGATCGCTAAAAAGTCCAATTTTCAAAAACAAGCGTGAATTCTGCCGGACACAAACTAAGAGACCAATTTAGCAATAACTCATATTGTAAATTGAACCCCCCCACTAAAAACCTATTTAGAGGGGAAATTTAAAAAAAAAAAAAAAAAAAATGTTTTTTCTAGACATAATAAGGAATAAATGATTACATTTTCTGCACTCTAGCTCCATTGGTGTGGCCTGTATGCGTCATACATAGCCAGTCAGACCCACTTAAAGACTGAAGAAACCTATGTTGACAGTTTCTAATACAACTTAAGGTTTCCACATTAACAGCATGCAAGCTGGAGGAGAAACTGAAATATGATATTGGTCTCGAATCACTTTTATGAGCTAATGTGTTTTCAAAATATCTAAACTAAAAGTTTTTTAAACAAGCATCAAGAAGAAGTTTTTCTAAGTAGCATTCTCTTCTTCCAATGTTTGTGAGTCTCACTTTGCCCCCATATCTACAGCAGCTCTTTCAAAGCCGGCTAGCCTTCCCTTTCTTGTCTCACAGATGCTATGTCTGTACCGAAGCTGGGCAGCCTTTCTTCTTCTGTCTCAATTCACCTCCTAAGTTCACAATGGCGCTCTCTCTCTCTCTCTCTCTGCCCAAAGCCATTCTCTTCTGTCTCACTTTACCCCTTAAGCCATGGCTGCTTTTTCAAAGTCTGTCTGTATTTCTTCTTCTGTCTCCTAAGACCAAACTTTCTCCCTCTCTGACAAAGGCCTGGTAATTCTTTTCTCTTCTGTCTCATTTTGCTCCTAAATCTATTGCTGCTCTTTCAAAATCTCCCCGTCTTTCTTCTTCTGTTTCCTAAGTCCACACTTTTCCCCTCTCTGACTAAAGCCTGATAATCCTTTTTCTTCTGTCTCATTTTGCCCCATAATATCTGACTGCACTTTCAAAGTCTGCCTGTCTTTCTTCTTCTGCCCCACAGCTTTTCTATGCAGTCCTTTCCTCTTCTAAGTCCTCACTTTCTCCTGCTCTGCCCAAAGCCTTTCTCTTCTGTCTCACTTTGCCCCTAAATCCCTGGCCTTTGTCTGTTTCCTCTTTTGTCTCCCTAACCTCTTGTGGATTGTGAGAGGGCAGAAGATCACCAAGACACATGTTCAACAATTTTGGCAAATCAATAAAGAAGCCAAAGTTTGGGTACAATGCAAAGAATTGACTGCAATTAGTTCTAATGGCATTCTCCAGATAGAAATACATTTGCGAACTGAATTTGATGCATGATGGCAAATGAGGTAGAAAACAGATTCAATCATATTATAGTAAGTTGGCGGAAAAAGACACGCTTAACTCTTAAATTCATTCTAGAGAATTCAAAAAGTATTTCATGGGGAGTTACTTCCCTTGCACTTTTTGCTAATTTCTTTTATTTTTCTTTAATTCAATTCACAAAAGAGTTCCCTTTTTAAAGTTCCTATTCATTGAAGAGTTCCACAGCAGTTACAAGCGGTCTATGAATCTAAGAGTTAAAAAATCTGATTCTTATTTTTAAAAGTAGGAAAAATATAAGGGGGCACATGGGCTCCTACCACAGATTAATAACTAGCAAACTTCTCTCATAGACCAATTCACTAGTGTAGTGAGTTTGATCCTCACTGTGTGCCCTTTTACTGCGACTTTGTTTCAGACTAAGCTTAGCCTAGTAAATAACCACATTAGGTGCCCACATAGCACAATTACTAACAATCTTGTCTTGTAGACCAATTCACTTGTGTAGTGAGTTTGATCCTTACTGGGTGCCCCACTACTGTGGCCTTGTGCCAAACTAAGCTAAACTGTACACCTTGACCAAATTGAGCTTCTGCTGTATAGTGATAGTTAACAAGCCCATCATGCAGACCAATTTACTAGGAGTTTGATAGTCCCTGAGTGCTCTGTTCTTGTGGCCTTGAGCCAGACTTGGCTAAGCTTGGTAAATAACTATATAAATTGAGGAGTAAAGTTGTCAGAAATATTTCAATCTAACTACACAAGTGAATTGGTCTGTTAGACACTGTAGATCCACTTGTTTGCTGTCAACTTCGAAATAACTAATAATAAATAATATAAACGCATACACTCCGGGGTCTTCCATTCACTTTTATTATTTATATACACAGACGTATACACGCTAGGACACCTAACTCTTTTGAACACAGTAAAATATCAGAAAGAGGGCTCCCGAAACGGGAAAGTTCCACTACTGATCATTAACAAAGAAAGCTAACAGAGTTATCTTTCTTTGTATAGGATATATCGTGGGAAAGTTCTCAATGAATTTCAATGAAATTTTCTGGAATAGTAGGCCATGGGCTAAGAAAGAATTGATTGAATTTTGGGTGGATCCAGGAATCCCCCCCCCCACCGCATTGTAGTTATATGTCCACACAATATCTTCAAAGGTTTTCAATGAATTTCAATGAAATTTTCTGGAATGGTAGGCCATGGGGTAAGGAAGAATTGGTTAAATTGAGACGGATCTAGGTAATTTTTCCGATTGAGAGATATTTTTTCATTTCTTTTCATACATTTATGTATTCATTCATGAATCTCCAAAAGTTCTGAATGAATTGCAATCACATTTTGTGGAAGGGTTGTCCAATAGGCTAAGAAAGAATTGATTGAATTTTGGGTTACTTCCCCTGCATCATAGATTTATATATGAACTGATTTTCATTCAGTTTTCAGTGACAATGGCATTGGCAGAGGTATGCACTCTGTTTTCTAGGCTTTTTAATGAGGTTTAAGTAGGAATACAGACTGGAATGAAAAGCGTCTGAGAAAGGATGTTTGAATCGATCGCAGCTTCCCCATGACAACAGAATTTACAACATCATTGCTGTGTTATTATTAATTTTGACTAATATTTATCTTCATCTTAAGTTTTAGTTGTTTTTTATCACAAGACTGTCAATCGGCAGCAGTGAGTAAACAGTGCCGATCGGAAATAAAAAAAGCTCTCAGTGCGACTTGAACTCACGTCCCTCTTGCCACAGGGAAGCTTGGTCTAAAGCCTGGTCTAAAACAACAACTGCTTTGCCATCTAAGCCACTGAAACTTTGAATAGTGAGGTTTCTGATGCAGTACGGTTACAGTATTTTTAATTTTTTTTATTATGCCTCTTTGGACATCTCGAAATTATACACAATATTTACACATCAACTTCTAAACAAATATAAAATTCATAAAAACATATTCAAATGTATATAAATACAAACAACATCTACAATTTAGCACAATTCACAGATCAAACTGTTGAAAATCTCATCTGACAGATTCAAGAAATGTCCTTGTAATCTCTTTCCCCCCCCCCCCATAATTTAAAAAATTATTTTTAAAACTTTATACACTATAGCTATCTTTAACATGACTAGGAAACTTATTCCAAAATATATTACTTCATTAGAAAAAATCTAATTGTTTAGTAGTTTTAGTTTTTGCAATGTGTCTTGTCAATAGATTTCCAGTTCGAGGAGAGATATTAAAGAATCGTGAACCATATTTAGAAATTCCATTAATTATTTTGAAAATCTCAATTAAATTGTATATTCTACCAATAACATACGCATCCCTTGAGAGAATATTTCTAATCATTCAAACAATTTTCTGATTTGCTTTTAATACAATTGATGAAAAATGATTATTAAAATTAAAAGGTATTGATGTAGAAATTAATGTAACCAAGCATAAGCTAAAAAAAACAAACAAGGTTTTGAATAGTACGGAAAATCTTTGAATGAATTAACCGCACTAATCAAAGTATACCTGTACTTCGTCTAATAAAATCTTTGCCATGCGTTGACAAAGAAGGGAAAAGTCTGGTACAATTCTGGCAGAATCTGTCATTACCTGGCACATGCCTGCAGTCTTTGAATTTAATTATCATCACCCTCAAGTTGCAGACTTGCTGCATTAACAGGTTTTGCTGTCCATTCCACACTTAATATCCGCGGAACACAATAGAAACACGTCTTGTGCCATTTGTCTGCCATAGCAGCAGCAATTACAACAATGACAACAACAACATTTACACCAACAAACTTAAATGAGAAAACAACACAATAAAATAAGCCCCCCCCCCAAAAAAAAAAAAACATCACGAAAACAACACAAAACACAACAATGAATAATGATAGTAATAAAATTAAAAAACTGCCAAGAGTGACAACTAATTCTATAATGAAGAAACTAACAATATGTCTGTCAGCATATTCTACACTTGTGATAATGTCCAAGTCACTGTTTCTGCTGATGATGTTTAGTTTTTATGACCAAATCAAGAAATAATGAGAAAAACCTAATTAGAACAAACTTTGTTCCAGCTGATACGTGATGGAGGCACGGGTGGACTTACTGTTAGCAGCACTGAAAATTTTCCTGCAAAGGAAAGAATATAAGCTAACCGTACTAGTCATTGGGTGGGGGATTCAAATCTGGCCTCTCGGCCGCCAGTCAGATAGGGTAGTGGAAGAGCAAACTGCATAGAATGAATCAAGGGCAATGCATTTACAGAGTGTATAATAACATTTTTAAAAAAATAAATAAATTTAAAAAAGGAAGGGAAAGAAAACAAATATGACACCCAGGTGTCTAGGGTCTATGAACAGGTGAGTGGTAGAAGAACTATGGACTCTTTCTAAATTAAAACTTAATAAGTAAACGTGGAATTATCTTCTTTTTTTTTTTTTTGCCTAAGGGCGTGATTTGGATCTGGGCCCGAATCAGCTCAGGCTGCTATACTGTCAGGTCACCACTCTGAAGAGGTCAGCAGAACCCTGTAGTCAGCGTACATCTGCTATATGCAGGAGTGACCAGGGTCTGTACTTAAAGTTGCAGACAGTTGTACTGTCATGAGGATCTATGACTACAGTTGCAGACAGTAACACTTTCATGAAAATCTGTGATCAAAGCTACAGACAGCCATTCTGGCCTGACTCTCCTCGAAAGGGTTGGTAGAACCCTATAGCCAGCTCCGGCTTCTACCAACTACGGGATGTTCACATCCTGTGGTCTAACCACAGTTCAGCTTTACTGTCGGAACATTCCTGCAAGGGGGCGACAGACCCCCTTAGCTAGATCGGGCATCTGTCAGGAGAAGGACACTCCTGTCAAACCTATGACTGGTGGGCTCTGCCCCTATCTGCGCCACTCCGGTGGCCCATATGATGCAAACCCTTTGTTTAAAGGGTGGGGGTCGAACTTCAGCTTAAAACTACACTGCTCAGGCTGGAGGTTTACTCCGCACATTGGTACCGCCATCTATGGTCCAAATGCTGTGGAGGGCCATCCCCAAAATCTTTGCTTGCAAAAGCCAAGCCATTCATAAAATATGTCATTGCATATACCCTATAAAATATGTCTTTCTATATACCCTATAAAATATGTCTTTCTATATACCCTATAAACTGAAACAAATGTTTCTTATTCCAGATTTGAAAACAAAATAAACTTTTGTCAAACTTACTTTATCATTTCTTATCTGAAACAGACTTTGTATCTTTTGATGGCTTCCATGTTTTCTCTCTCAGCTTTGCAAAAATTCCTTTTCTTTGTTAGTTGAGAGATTTTGCTTTCTTTTTTAGCCAACTTTTAGAAGTTTCATAACCTTTGTATAGAAAGAAAGGAAAAACTTGAGATCAAAAAATGAAAAGTTGCCTCAGGAAAAGCAATTCATTTGGTGTCTGAAAATGTCCACAACTCATCTACTCAACATTCTACCCAATCTATACATTCAAAATTCCATGAGAATCCAAACAATCATTGAAAACCATCAACTCCGATGGTTAGGGCGTATAAAAAGACACCAGATAGAAGATTGGCCAAACAGTTCCTGTATTCTGAACTTAGAGAAGGTCAATGTCGAACAGGTTTACTTAAACACTTTTGTGACTCTATAAAGAAAACCCTCTCCTTATTCAACATCCAACCAAACAATTGGACAAAGGCAGCTAAAGACCATAAGAACTGGAGGCAAACATGTAGAAGGGGCCATTGCAGCAGAAGGGGCCATTGCAGCAGAAGAGGCTGTTGTGACATCAGTAAGCTGAGGAAAATAGAAGCAGAATAAAGGGAAGATCTTGACAACAATTTCAGGGACAAGGACCATATCCTCAGAGACGTGGCAAAAGGGGTGGGCGAAAGAGGGCTGTCGCCTCTGGGCACAGATGTGAAATTTCCTTTAGCCTATAATGCCTGTTAATTAATATGTATGCCCTCCCCTAGGATATAGCGCAAATGCCCTGAGAACTCTTGCTATACCACTGTATATCCTCAGCTTCGATTATGTGATCACCGATTCATTTCAAACATTGGAAAGCATTGTCACGAAAACCGTGAAAGATCCTCGCCTATGAGGAAAATGCAATACTATTCATTTACCTGTCTATTCCTCTCAATTTTACCTTCAGAAGTTATCTATTTCAGTCTGTTCATACCTATCTCTGTTTATATCTATGTCACACTGTCCATATTAGAAACCATTAACCAAAACTGTAAACATGGGTTTCTGCAGTTTTTAAGTGGGTCTGGCTATATATATATATATATATGTGTGTTGTGCATATAGGCCACACCAATGCAGTTACTCCTTATTATGTCTAAAAAGAACATTTTTTAATGCTTTCTTACCCACCCCCATTGGTTTTTAGTGGGGGTTCAGTTTACAATGTAAGTGTATGCTAAATTGGTCCCTTAATTTTTGTCCAGCATAATTCACGCTTGTTTTTTGCAAATTCAAACTTTTAGTGATCCAACAAAAGGCGAGAGAAGTAACTTATTGATTGATCACCCTCAACACGGCATGCTGCCAAAAGACGTTGGTCACGTGGTGGTTTCCCTTGAGTGACTAACCAGACATGTCTCTTTTCATTCAGATCACTAATTGCTGTAAAGTAGTTAATAATCTGGTTTCACAATTCATTCATAAGATTGACTACTTTTACAGGGGTCTGGGGGCATGATAATCAATAAATATCGACTTTCCACATAGGCTAACCTTTGAGGTGATTCAAGATCACCAGATGTCATTCCCTAGCCAATCTTCAGTTATAAACATCAGAAAAACCTTATTTTTATACCAGAAGTTTCGTCTATCATTCCTCTCATGAATGGCACAAACTTTCCTTACACTAACCTTTTTCACAACATATCGCACATTTTTCCTCAAATATTCACACTAATTCTTCTATGTTTGCAGTAGTAGTAACACAACCGCCACAAATTATATGAGCCTTTCCCTCCCTTACCCTATTGAAATGTATCGTCAAGCTGTGGTCATAGTCTATCACCCCTACCTTCACTTCTTGACCAGTAGCTGCCGATTATATCAGGTCACTTTCTTTTCTATTTTTTATAGTTATACTCTCAGTCTGATTACTAAGTATGTTTACCTTCTATGTTTACTTACTTTACTTTATTTATTAAATACGTTGTTTACAGTACTGTTAATGTTCAGTATTTCATTGTTTTAGTTTTTCATTGTTTTATTAGGTTAAAATTGGTTTCAACAGTGAAAGATTTTATTTCTGCTGCTTTCTAACAAACCTCCATTAACTTTGCTAATGTGTTGATTTTTTAACAAAATATTTTTACGTTTGCTGTGGCTTGACTTTATACTAATGATGTAGCTATTAGGCTTAGCTGGGCCCTTACTTTCTGTCAGTAGTAACACCATTCGGTTTCGGATTTTAAAAAAAATCGAAACTCTATCTTAACATATTTTTGGATCAACATCCCCCCCACCCGAGATTAATTATTTTCTGCTTCACAACAGAACTAAGCAGCTGACTAATGAAAAGTAAGGGTACAGTTCTGTTTTCATTCGTCAGGAACCATTTTTTATTCTCTATAGATTAACATTTGCATTCATGTGATCTTCCATTCAAGGTTTTCTTTCCAGGGCAATGCCAGGTACCCCTGCTAGTATATACATATGTGTGTGTGTAGTAGAAGGGAAATGACACTGGTTTTCTCCACTAGAGTTATGGCCCTTTGATTGAGGGGTCAAAAAGGTAAACAAATGAATGAGGTTCTCGTTTAGATGAAATTTTTAAATTGTCACGTGGAAGACAAAGGAAAAGATGTATGAAAATCTTGTTTCCTCAAGATTTTAATTTGGCACGCGGAGGAGGAAAACAGCAGTGGAGGGAACAGAGACGAAAACCTGCTACTTGCGCAGCTCAGAACGAATGGGAGGCCTTTAACAAAATGGTTAGCGTTTGACTTGCCTATTGGTAAGCTTGCTTCAGTCCTTCGGACGCGATTGAGTTATCTCCAAGGAAATATCGGCTCTTCTTCTCTTTTTTTGCCTTTCTAAAGGACTGTTAACCAAACCAATCTTTTTGAACATTTGAAACCCACTTTCCTCAACCGGACTTTTTCTCTCCCCAGAATTGTCTTGTTTCGTTTTATAAACCACAATTTATTGCTTCACCAAAAACCCTCAGAAATTGTGTTTTTTTTCTTCGATTATTTTCTGTGCTGTGTTCTCCCATCTGCAGTTTTGGAGATACTCAATTATTTTTTCCCACGGTTAATTCCTCATTCCCGTCTTGTGTGTGTTGTTTTGACCTTGCCACTCGTGACCACGACAGGTATGTATGCAGACCCATCCATGCCGTGACAGTGTGCATATCTTTAGACACAAGATAGCTGTCGTGACATCAATACATATCAGCTGTGTGAATTGAGGAGACTGAAATACCATTAGTATCTAATTATTTTTCTGTTCCCATTAATGTGTAGATAAATTATATAAGTAAGAAATTACTAGCCTTCCAATGGAAATTATGAATCACTGCGACCCATATATGCTGTGCTGGGGGTGATCAATTAAAAAGTTGGAGAAAGAGGTGATCAATGAATAAGTTACTTCTCTCGCCTTATGTTGGGCTGTGATCACTAAAAAAATGTCTGAATTTTCAAAAAAACAAGCGGGCACAAACTAGTGACCAATTTAGTATTAACTTAAATTGCATATTGAACCCCCTGAAAGTTCATATATGATCAGGCTGTTAGCAATATAGCTAGATATGAACAGACAGATAGTTATCTAGATAAATAGATACATAGCCATATAGGAAGATATGAACAGGATTTGATAAATAGATAGATATGAACAGAGATATATGGCTAAATGGATATGAACAGAACTAGATAGATAGATAGAG
>VCCN01000272.1:1057215-1077054 GCA_006491835.1 Architeuthis dux | reverse complement strand
CTAGGGTGTAGGAGAGTGGGGTACAGGGGACTAGGGTGTAGGAGAGTGAGGTACAGAGGACTAGGGTGTAGGAGAGTGAGGAAGAGGATGTGCGTTGCATCTATAAAGGCACACTGCCAAACAAACACTATTTTTGATTTTTGTCTTTTTTCGTAATAGTGAAAATGTGTTGTAAAGCAAACTTTTGAAAAGCAGCGATACCGGTTTAAGCAAGATTAAGCTAGTTTGAACCAACTCCAAAGTTTCAACGTTTTTATTTCATCAATATTGTAGCTGAACAATTGCAGTGGAAAAGTTGTTTAAGTAATTGCAAAATAATTTCAAAATGGCAGCCAAGCTTTTGAAATTATCTTGAATCAAACATCATTAAATATTATTAACCTGATTTTTAAATTTTATGACTACTTTTTACTTCTTAATTCATAATATAAATACTTCATCTAATAAAAATGTATAATTAATCTATTTTGAAATTATCTGGTTGCAGTCTCAGCCTTTCACAGTCAAAATTCTTCCTTTTTGCTGGAAGATGGGAAAATATTATGCTTACAGTTTGTTCTGATCTCTTTAGTGGCATTTTGAATAGATATTTTAAAGGTAACTGCAATATGTGGTTTTCTACGCAATGTTCATACGCAAGATACTAACAAGCAAACACAAGAATCAACTCAAGACGTTTACCTGATAGGAGCATAGGATTTATTCTAAATCGCTTACATTTTAATTTATACTCTTGCAATACAGTGTCTGTCAATAGTAGTGTGATGAGACAAGTGTCACTGTGCTTCCCTCAATTAAGGCTTCTACTGAGGGTTATCTATCTTATCACAGTTACACTTATTTTAATGAATTAACAATAAACTAGTAAAACCCATAACGATATACCTAAAGCTATGTTCTGTGTCAGTATGTTTACACAGTAATTTGAAACGCAAGGTAATCTTAACTAAGATTCTTGTATTCATTTTGTATTAAACTTGAAACAACTAAAAAGCTTAGACGTACACTGGTTGGCCTTGGGCTTTGTTGTCATTAGATTGCATAAAGTGGGTTCGGGTTATAATCCTGAATGCGAAAAAATCTGATATAAAAATGATTTGCTTCCATTATAACAAGGTTGCTGGTTCTGTTCGATATTAAGATTCTGACTAATTCTTTTTACAAAGTAAACTTTTCACAAATAAATTCAGTAAACAAGGAGTTTTGAATAGATATTTTAAAGGTAACTCCAATATGTGGTGTTCTATGCAATGTTCATACGCAAGATATTAACAAGCATAGACAAGGATCAATTCAAGACGTTTACCTGATAGGAGCATATCAAAATTATTTTCTTCCATTATATAGAAACAGGGTTTCTCTGTTCTGTTCGATATTTATTAAGATTTCCACTAATTTTTTTTACAAAGTAACCTTTTCATAAATAAATTTAGAAACAAGGAGTAAATACCGAAAGCTTTATTAAATTGATTTGGGATTTGAACAAAAAAAAAAAAAAGATCTGTTGAGTTGTTCCCCCTTTGCTAGGGTTGTCTACCCTAGATGGTGTGACAGATGGAAATGTACAGACACATTGCTTATTATAATATAGAAGATAGATTTGCGAAAATTATCAGTTAATTTTGTGTTAAAAAATGTTTCAATTAGCCATTAATTAATTAATTAATTCAAGAGAAATAAACCAGTTCTGAACTGATTAATAGACTCTTCAAAAGAATGAAAAATAATCAGACGAACGCCAGTGGCAAAATTATAGTATGCATCAGTTATACACGAGCAGATAAATCCATTACAAAACAAATATGGTTTTAATCATTGTATGTGGTTGGTTCAGTCGAATATCCATGTCTTAGTTGCATGTTTTGGCCGTGTACTCTCCAGCCTTCCTCAGGTGTCGGTTGTGTTCTGGAATGTTGTTGCATATGATGGATTGAGTCATCGGATCCGATAGATCTCTCTTTCTGCATTTCTTTCTGATGATGGCGATTGTGGCCGTGATGGTGATTGACCGGTCCTATCTGCTAGCAGCAGTCTGGGCGGATGAAGTAGTCACTTGTCAGGGGTCGGTCTTGAGCATTAGCATAACAAGCTCTTCAGCACTCTTGAAGCAGGTCGATGCAGCGTTCTAAGTACCTAACACCAGTATGACAGATCCTTTGCCACTCAGTGCTAGTCTCTCCCAAGTGTCAGTGGGAATGTTGCATGCTTTGAGGTTGGATTTCAAGACATCCCTGTACCTGTTATACTGGCCTCCTTGAGAATGCTGGCTGCCAGTTAGAATGTAACATGGTTATGTCTGATTTTACACACATTCTAATGCTGGAATATGAAGGGTATATAGTTTCAATTTGGAATCAGGCTTTTAATTAAATTCAAACACTAACTTCTGGTGCTGTAACTAACTTGCTACCATTTTACCCACTGAACAGCCTTGGCGTTTCTAATAATAACCATAATTTCAATCATTATATAATGACATTTATCAGCAACATAACAACCCAGACCCATTTCTACTTGAAGGAACATTATGTGGGATTCTGGGTAGGAAAATTGACAGTCATGTGACTGCACCAAGATGTTCACTAGATGTCACTTAGTACACTTCAAGAGTTAAAATCAAGGATAAAATATAATATTATATAAGAGACTGTGCAGATCAATTAAATTGTATGTGACACCGGTGTCACAGTGGGTTCTTATGGGTTAAAATTAGCTTATGTGACAATTATTCCAGTTTATCTATATATAAGGTCTCCCTTCAGCTACAACATGATCTCTGTTTTGGTCTTCTTTTGGTGTCTGCTGTACAGCAGACACATGAGAAATTCAACATAAATTAATATTTTTTCAATAAAAACTCAGTAAGCTATCTATACAGAATTTGTAATCTTTTATGCACACATTAATTTTGTTATGATTTGCGTATCCGGCCACCTGTGGCGGAAATGTAAGTGACCTCAATCACCTTGGGAGATGGGTGTATTGCATCATTGTTGTAAACAGGAAATGGCTGTTGGTCATTGACACTGTGAGACACCACGTATGCATTGGGGAGATCTATAAAGCAGACGCAGAAGAAATCATCCAAGCCTGGGAAGCGGACCAAAACCTCGACACTCAAAGAAGATAGACATCAGCGGAGCCGAAAGGCACGAAACCGCTGTCCCTGCTTAGGGGACAGCTTGGCGGTTCTCCTTGTCTTCTCTCTTCCACTCTTCACTATCCGGCCAAGATGTATGTTCTGTAATAAAAAATATGTCCAGATATTTTTACGAGCAAGTCTTTGGGTTTCCTTTCTATCCAAACCCGGGACACCCCGCTATATAACAATTTTCCTTGTGCACTGATTGCAAAACGTGTGTGCTTGTGCACATGAACACAGCTTAGAGTGAATAATGGTCGGAGGGTACATGGCTGAAATGTGAAAAAAACCCAAACAGCATAGATGAGAAAATTATTCCAAACAAACCACGCACAAGGATTAAAACACCTTGTCTAACAATATTCAAACAAGAACATGGTTTTCCTTTTAACTACTCTATAATTGGATGTGTGGAGTGGTATAAGGCTTACCAGATCAGAAAACGAGTTTGGGTTTCAGACGAACTACAGGTAAATAGCAGGGCAGTTGGAACCCTTTAGCCTTGGAAGGCAGTCTATCTAAGAGAAGGTTACTCTGACAGAAAAAATCTTGGACATGGGGCTAGCAACTTCACACTGTAAAAACCTACTGAGGCTGTTTACATTCACTTGCACAAGTTGCCATGGGAAAGGCATGAACCCACTTCCCAGCCCCCAGCTATGGGTGAAGAGCAGGGTAGTTGGGGCCCTTTAGCTCTATAAGACTGTCCATCTAAGAGAAGGTTACTCTGACAGGAAAAACCTACAACTTTGCAGTTGCCATAGCTGGTCCCAAGCCTGGGTAAAGGAGGAGGGTTGGGTGTGGGGCTAGCAACTTCGCTTGCTACTGGAACTGCAGCAGAGTGGTTGTGACCCTATGCTCCACAAGGTGTCTACAGGAATAAACAAACAAAACAACCACATAAAATGATTAAAACAAGTATTAATCACCACTACCCACAACACTGGTTTATTGCTGAGTTTAGGTTATTCATGTGTTCTGATATATCTATGTATCCGGACTTCGCCCAGCCCAGAAATCTTTCTTCAATGAGTAGGGAAAATGTTTTTTTTTTGTTTTTTGAAAATTCCGCCCGCTAAATAGGTTTTTAGAGGGGGCCTCAATTTGCAATGTAAGTTTATGCTAAATTGGTCACTTGTATGTACACGCTTGTTTTTTTTAAAATTTAGACCTTTTTTAGTGATCATAGCCTAACAAAAGGCGAGAGAAGAAACTTATTCATTGATTACCTTTTTCTCCACTTTTTAATTGATCACCCCCAACAAAAGTCGAGAGAATTAGCATATTCATTGATCATCCCTTTTTCCAACTTTTTAATTGATCACCCCTAACACAGCATATATGGGTGGCAGTGATTCATAATTTCCCTTGGAATGCTAGTTCTTTTTGTTATTTTTTCATTGCAGTCCCTACAGATAATCCAGAGTAACAATCTCTTCTGCAATATCCACATTAACTTAAAGATAATCCCTCTGCTGTGGATTAGGATCTTGAATGGTAATACCTGTTCATATATTATCCAGCGTGATAAAATCTATCTGCTTCCTTTTCTTTATTTTTACTGATTATTAAAAGAGTTTTGGATTCTCGACCTTGCAGCTAGATTATCCTGCTTGATTATCCAAAATAAGCTTCATCATCAATCAGCCTGTTGTTGAACTTAGGCCTATCCCAAGGTCTGCCAATTTTTTCAATCCAAAGCGTCATGATGCCAAAACATTCTGAACTTATCCAAATCATCACGCCATCTCATTTTTAGCTGGCCACAATTTCGCTTATAATCGTGCGGGATCCACATTGTGAGTTGCAATATCCAGCAGTCGTCCGATATTCTTACATGGCCTGACAATTATCATTTAAATTTCCTAATGGCTTCTAGAATAACTCAGACACTGGTTTCCTCTCTAATATATTGTGCTGTCTTGTGATCTCTCTGTGATGTTTAGCATCATCTTTTCCTGTGCACGTTGTCTGGTGCTTAGTTTGAAAGATAATCTCCATGTTTTAGCTCTGTAGGTGACTATCGAGAGGACGCACTGGTTGTAGACAATGTTCCCTCTAATTTTGTCATGGCCTACGTGGGACCAAAAAGCCTGTTAGTACTGAAGAAGTAGAGTGTGCAAAAAATATTTTAACTTTTGAGACGATCATTGATTTTTTTCAAACTCCAGTCCAAGTTGGAGTTGACCATAACAAGAACAATCCTCACCAAATTTGGGGGAATAAACTCTTCACTGTTTTGCTATCCTGTCATGTTAAACCAAACATATTTAAAATTAAACATTTCCCTACCGTGAAGTCACAACCCAGTGATCGTTAGGTGGCTCTCTTACCAACTGACCCAAAATGACAAGTCTTATACATTTACAAATTTATTTATTATATATACAATACAAAAGTTGCAGTAATCATCTTTAGTTGGAATAGAAGTAGGAGTGGAGTTTGACCCTGCAGCAACGAGTCTTGTTTTATTCAAAGTTTATGAAACAAAGATCAGATACTTTTAACAAAAAGTGGATAATAAATGAAATTATTTATTCAATGTATTGATTTTTCTTTATTATTTATTCATTATTATTTAATCCTATGTTTTTCTTTATGCACCAATTTATTCCCATTATAATCTTTACATAAACCTGCAATCAATTATCTGAAAGTTTCATAACAATATGATAATAATTAACAGAGAAACTAACATCAAAAGAGACCCATTTTCAGTCATTTTCTTGTATGAGTGGGAGGTAGAAAAGTAGCTGACCTTATATGAATTGAAGAGTTCATCCAATATTTCTTTAAATTTATTCATGCAACAATTTGTACACATTATAATCCTTGCACAAACCTGCAATCAAATGATGCTACTTAGAGCAAGAGTGATATGACGATTGCTTGTTCAGCCACATACTTTTATTATTATTTATTCTTTATCTGAAACTTTCAAAATTTGAGCGCAACATTAAAATGTTACTGTACAGCATCATTTTTTCTTGTGTGTAGCCGTGCAGCTTAGCGGGAACACTGGTTGTAGACTCGTCATTTTAAGACCAATGAGATGATCTTGTTCTTGAAGACCGAACTTGCTCTGTCAAAAGATTGAAGCAACCCACTAATCTGTTTAAGACAACATCTTATTTCTAATTTGAAAATTCAAAATATTGCTAGCAAGTATATAAGAAGGGAACAAGTCAGGGATTATTCTCTGCTACTGGTACCATGTAATGCAGTACAACCTGTCACAAGTTACTTGGAGAGGAAATGGGTATGGCCAAGTACCACCCATTGCTCAATGCCCCCTGCCAACATGTCATGGGCTAGCTAGGCAGAGTATGGCCCATCACTGCACATGTCTTACACCTACAACATAAGTTTGGCAAATAAGCGTAACCTACCATTTTATGACATCAATGCAGATGTTATTTGAAGATACAGGTACTTTTATTTATTTATTTATTTATTTATATGGCAAGCTTTGAACTGTGTAGCAATATGAGCCCAATAGATATAATAAGTTTAAATGCGTATATTCAAAATCATACAGTGTATATAAAATGCGATTGTTAGGCCAGGAATTAGGATGAGGGCTATATTGACAAATGGTAAACAAAATAAATTGTTTTATTTGGCTGAAATTGAAAAGTAAGGAATGTTATTAAAATGGGGGTTTTGTTTCGTTAAAATAAACAATCAAACGAATTCCAAATTGATTATGTAAAAGAATTTACAATAACAAAAAATGTTGGCTGATCTAAAGAATTTTCTGACGCAAACACAAAACTGATGTAATGTTTTAACGTGAAGAAAAAATCACGTGCTAAAAATGGGTATACCAATAAATAGAGGTGAAAACCCAGAGAAAGAGGAAAAAAGGGGAGAGACCAGGACTAGCTGTCCAAGGCTAGGACTTGTGCCCACTGTCCCCGCAACCCCCTCCACAGGGGGCACTGTCAGTCGAAGTCAGTATTTCTAGAGCCGCACAGCTTTTTTATGTGAAGTGTAGAATATGAGATATATGCAACTTACAGTGTTTAAAAGAGAAACACAGTAGCACAAGTAGGTATACTTTGTTTGACAACTCAAAATTCAACAATATTCATGTTGAGAACCTACAAAGACAAAGACAGTATATTTTGTAGTAATATGTTTCTTAAACGAACAGATTCCCAGAGTATCACTACAAGTCGAATAAAAAACGAACATAACATTTTAAATTGGACTTTGTTTTTTTAAATGAACCAGTTGACTTTCATGTCAGTTCCTTTCAGCAAAAGCCATGGCACACGAACAAAAAATGAACCCTCAAACGATATGCAACCAGTTCAACACACAAATTGTTTGTGTATATGGGGGAATCTCCCCCAACCCCCATAATGTAACAACTGGAGGATACCTGGATTTTTTGATATTCCGGTTTCCTGAACGAAGGCTTGATATATACTTAAATATAAAATAACAATGAAAAGTAAAGAACAAAATTGTATTTAACAGTTTATATTGCAGTTTTAGATTTTCAGATTACAGATTATTAACCTACTTTTTACTAATTTAAAAACAATTTTTTAATCTTCAGGGATTTATCTTTTTAAATTGTAAAAACCTTTTCGTTTAGATTAATATTTATTGAGATGTCATAAAATTAAATAAGGGAGGGGTTTACCATATTACTATGTTTCTGCTAATTATCTTTTAATAAAGTAACCGTTTCATAAATAAATTCAACAATCAATGACTAAAGGGTTTATTAAATTTCATAAATTAGTTGAATTTTAGTTGATTTTTAAAATGCGAATGTATATTTGGCACTGAACATTTTTCAATTGATTTTCTGTGTTTTCTTTCTTTTACAAATGTAAACACAAATTTTTAAAAAACAAATTACTGTTTCTATATAATGGAAGAAAATAATTCTGATATCAGTTTTTTCTCCAATACTTCTTTTTAATGATATAAATTTTATGAAAATTGATTAATCCGTTATATGTGATTGAATAGTTTTTTGTCAATGGGTGTGCATGGTCATATTTACAAAGCAGCCAAGCAGTAAACTACTACAGAGCTTACCAGATTTTTAAAAAAGCCAATTTTCTGGAAGCCGGATAAATGATCTGATACGGTGATAATCAAGAGGAGATAACTATGTTAAATATTGTCCACTTGTTTAAAGCTTTCTATTCGTTCCAGCACAACTTGATTACTTTAACACTTTTACTCCGCAATTGGCCTGGTTGGGGGAAAAGCTTTGTCCGAGATTAAATAGCTGGAGGTTTGGGGGGGCCCGGGTGATTGGCTCCCTGAGCTCTCCCCAAGCAATTTAGTTCAGTGGTTCTGAACCTGGGGGTCACAGACATTGTATAATTTTAGTAGAAGTATGATAATTATGAAGACATTTTTAATTGGGAACATATATTTGCTCGGCACCGGTTTGACCCGAGTGTGAAATGAGCAGCCTAAATCGTGTAAATAAATAAAGAAACGAGTGTCGTGCTGGGATCAAATACGTGTCCACCAAAGCAGCCTTATACACAGACTCTGCTATACCACTGAGCTAACGACAACTCTCAGAGAAGGCAGGAGCTCTGAAACGGACATCTTGCTTGTCTCTTTATTTCACGATAGTTTTTGGCATGAATATATCTGTGGTTCCCTATGCCAACAGTATGAAATTCAGAGAATGGATAATTATATATCTGATAGAATATGATAATTATAAAGACGTTTTTAATTGGGAACCTAGTACATAAAGCTTTTGGTAGACACCCCCCTCTGTGAGTTCGAGTCTCACCGGGAGCTTATCCTTTATTTCCGATCTGTGCTGTTTACTCACTGCCACAGACTGACGGTCTGAGTAGTTGTGATGAAAAACAACTAAAATTAAGAAGAAAGAAATGCTAGTGAAAAATGAATAATGGTAAGTCACAAAGTTTACCAGTTCTGCCTTTTTTTTATTTCCCATTCAATATATTGAGAACTCACCATCTGAATGAAGAACGAATGACTCCCAACAGCAAATCCTGCATTCCAAACTCAGAGAAAGAACAAGAGGTGGTCAAAGAAAAAGATACAAGGATCAACTCAAGGCTGCCTACCAGAAATTTCACTTTCAACTGTCCAATTATAAAACATCTGCCTGTGACTGGCAAACATGGAGAAGAATTTTCCATCGTGGAATGAAAAAATTTGAGACTAAATGTAGACCAGACGCAAAAGCCAAATGAGAAACAGGAAAGCCATGACAATACGAATGAAACAACAACCCGAACATCACTGGGCAATTTCCATGCATTGCGTGTGGAAGAATATACCTTTCAAAGATTTGGTCTTTGAAGCAATCAAAGAAGACATTTTGGGCCTTCTCCTGACAACAAGAATCGCCGATAATGATGCCAAGCTTGGCTCAGGTCATGAATAATGGGTCATCAATGATAGATAATTGAGAAAAAGTTAACTAATATATCAACCCAAGAACTGCGAATGACGGACATTTCAGCCATTGCAGTTCTATGGCTAACTCTAGAAAATTCCTGTTTTGTTGTGATTGATGGCAACTCGGTTCTGTGAGTCAGAGATGATAACTTGCAATGGATTATCTTGCAGTGGACAAGAGCTTTTATCTTGCAGTGGACAAGGGCTTTTATCTTGCAGTGGACAAGGGCTTTTATCTTGCAACTGATAACTATTACTCTTCGCCATCCGCAGCATTAAATGGGTTAAGAGGGTTAAATGATTTGTCACAAAGCCTTAGAGACATCTAATCTTCAGATGATATATGACACAACCTTTACTAATTAAGGAAAAAACACTAAAATCAAAAATAACAGATCTTGATAGAAACCGTCACAGGGCCAATGTCTTTTAGCAGCAAGCCCTGTTGAGGGTGATCAATTGAAAAATTGGAAAAAGTGGTGATCAATAAATAAGTTACTTCTCTCGCCTTTTGTTGGGCAGTGATCACTAAAAATGTATGAGTTTTCAAGAAAAAACCCTGAATGCTGCCGGACACAAACCAAGGGACCAATTTATCATGAACTTACATTGCAAATTGAACAATCCCACTAAAAACCTTTTGGTGGTAGTGGTGGGGGATTTTCAAAAAACAAAAATCCATTTTTTCTGGACACAATAAAGAGTAAATTAAATTTCCAGCCCTCTAGCTCCATTGGTGTGGCCTGTACACATTCTACATAGCTAGCCAGACCAACTTAAAAACTGGTGACAGTTTTGGTTGACGGTTTCTCAAGAATAAAAAAGCAGCCATAAAATTAATCAGTCTGGTAAGAGTAGGCAATAAAAGTCTTTATTTGAGCCGACAGATCAGTGAGAGAAGGAATCAGATTTATTGTTATGATCTGCTCTATTCTCTCTCTCTCCCCTGCCATCTCTGTCTCTCTTCCTCCATCTGTCTCTCTGTTTTTCTCGCTCTCTCTCTCCCTCCATCTCTCGTTTTTTCTCCATCTCTCTCTTTCCTGCTTTTTCTCCATCTGTCTCTCCCCCTCTATTTCTCCATCTCTCTTTTTCCTGCTTTTTCTCCATCTGTCTCTCCCCCTCTATTTCTCCACCTCTCTCCCTCTATTTCTCCATCTGTCTCTCTTCCTCCATCTGTCTCTGTTTTTCTCTCTCTCTCTCTCCCTCCATCTCTTGCTTTTTCTTCATCTGTCTCTCCCCCTCTATTTCTCCAGCTCTCCCTTCCTCTTTTTCTCCATCTCTTTCTTATTTTACCTTTCTCCCTACCTCTTTCTCTTCTTTTACTGTCTAAACTTTATCTTTTCTCTCTCCATATATCTTCCTCTTTCTTTCTATCTCTTTCTTATCTCTATATAGAGCCCCACGCCCCTCACCAAGGAGAACATCTCCAATGAAAACCTTTTATAAGCCAAAATGGTGTAAAGCAAAAAAACAATTACTATTAATTTATATCAAAAAAATATTTGAGTATCCCCAGACCCCAAAAATGATGATATATTAAGCTCACACAATAGAAACTGTCACGTGGCCAATGTCTCTTGGCAGCATGCTGTATTGGGAGTGATCAATTGAAAACTTGGAAAAAGGTGTGATCAATCAATAAGTTACTTTTCTTGCCTT
Organism: Architeuthis dux; assembly: GCA_006491835.1. Classification (NCBI taxonomy): domain Eukaryota; kingdom Metazoa; phylum Mollusca; class Cephalopoda; order Oegopsida; family Architeuthidae; genus Architeuthis; species Architeuthis dux. The sequence goes on along the minus strand of VCCN01000272.1, from coordinate 1,065,833 downwards.
TTGTTGGGCAGTGTTCATTAAAAGTCTGAATTTTCAAAAAACAAGCGTGAATGCTGCCGGACACAAACTAAAGGATCAATTTAGCATAAATTCTCTCCAAATTGGTTGACCTATATATTGGAGGTGTGGCAGTTGAGGTAGTGACGCCCCTCTTAATTGGCCGGTGAATAAGCTAATTATAAGTCTAATGAGTTTACGAGAAGCCGAAAACCAGACTAAGACAAGAAAACTAGATATACAGAATGAAATGCATCAACACAAAAATAGAGAAAAACCAACTAGACCAGGGCATAAAAAAATACCAACTAGACATAATATTCCTCCAAGAAAGGAAAAGACGTGTCAGATTTGAAAATCATTCAGTTAACATTGGGATAAAATTTCTTCTTTCCTAAAAGCGATAATTAAAGAGGAAATTGAAATCAACCTCGTAAAATTAAGAGAGATTGAGAAGGAGAGGTAAAAGTTTGTTTTTTAAAAATTGTTAGTCCGGGGGCCAGCAGGGGCTACCGTGCACACCCCCACCCCCCTGATTCTACTTTTAGGGTACCAAAATGTTCCTTAGGATGTTCTCTTTCGGAAAAAAGTTGTTCCAAGAAAAAAGTTGGGAAGAACTACCTCATTTGCATAAAACAAAATGACATATCTGAGTACTTTAAAAGGCTATATCATGGGTTTAAGACATGAGGAATTCAGAAATCCACTTTATTTTACCCTAAAACATGAATTTATAGGTATTTCAGGATTTTACAAGGAAGTGTCTGTATACTTCATAGACAAAATTGTGGATATAGTTAATGAAAGAGATATATATATATATATATATTTGGAAAGAGAGTTTCCTCAGCTTTCCAACGGTGTATCTTGTCAATTTGTAGCTATTGGGTTTAAAAAGTTACAGCTTAAAATGTGAAGCTAAGTATTCAGCATCTTACAAAGAAAACTTCAAGATACACCGTTGGAAAGCTGACTAAGCAGACCTGTTTAATGTTTCACTGTGATCTTGAATAGAAAAGAAGGCAATTCTTTAGACATTGGCATTGTGTGAAGGAATGGTTAATCACCATTTTGTCCTGGTTCCACAATAATAGGATTGGTCAGAAAAGGTCAGTAAGAAAACATTCTAATCATATTTTTCTGTGGTCTTTAAGTTACAACATGTGGTCAGTGTGTGAATATGGCACAGACTACATTGGCCTCTATTTGCCCTCATTTACAATAGCTATAGCAGACTGTCTTGCTGCTATTGCTTGAGGAAGAGAGAAAGAAACCAACTGCTTTTTCTCGTCACCTCCATATGTTCTAGTAATCACCAATCACAAACACTTATATTGATGAGCAATTGTTCCTTTTTAACTCTTCTTAAAGTCTTGTAACTTTTTCAGTCAGTTTTCTGCCTTAACTTTTGTTTCTTTCGTTGTGGTCGTAGTGTAAAAACGACAAACATGGGTTCATAAAAAGTACACGAGTCTTTGTCCAAAAAATGAAGCTCGAGTTGTGGAAATGAAAAACTGAAGGCGGTTCATTACAATGTTTTAGAGAATATGAGTGAAAGCATTACACAGCAGGAAGCAGAAGACATTAATGAAGTTATCCCAGAAGCATTTAGTTTCTCTACATGATTAGTTAGATTCCTATTTTGCTGATATTAGTGAATTGAATTATCCAACTGAATCGGAATCCCTTTAGAATGAATCCCAAATCAGTTCCAGACAATCTGCAAAATGAATGTGGAATTTATAAATAACTTTAAACAAAATTCTGGTGTTCCATGGCAAAGTCTTCCATTCTCAATGCTGTTAACCATTAGGCTACCTGCACTTCCATACATCTTTGTTGTTACTAACTACAAAGATGAAGACAATGGTCTGGATAGGAAAAAAGATGAAGCAGATCCATTTCCTTAATGCATTTTGTGAAGAAAACAGTTGAATCTTTCTAAAAATGCAAAAATCCAAATTGTTTACAAATTTCGCAAAAGCTCCTGTGGACTTTTCAATTATTTCAACATTATTTCATTAAGCAACATTTTTGAAGGAATAAAATGGAGGGGACTTGTCAAGAATGTTTAAGGAAAAAGAAAATTCAAATAAAGTAAAAATATTTTTGATTCTATTTTTTCAAACAATCAAATATGATAATTTAATAGAGAGAGTTTCAATAATTTGCAATTCAAAATAGTTAGACATTTTTCAACTACTGATGTGATAGATTCTTAAGAAATCGTATCAGTTTATATGAAAACAGGGGAAAAGCGAAAATAGGGTTCAGTGTTTGTTTTGCAGCAAGTCTGTTCCGTTTTTAACCCTTCTTTAAGTCTTGTAACTTTTTCATTTTGTTCTCCTTTAACTTTTGTTTCTTTCATCATGGTCATAATGTAAAAACGAAAATGTGGGTTGGTATAAAGTAAACAAGTCTTCATCCAACACGAAAACCAAAATCGGCAAGAATAAAATCTCCTGAATGTATAAAGAAAGTACTTACTTTTCCTTCTTCTTTTCGCAACTATGCTATTGCTATCAATTGTAAAGGTCTCCTTGAGACTCAGTTCTGTCACAGCCACACTGTTCACCTTCTGAGTATTCACACAAGCCAAGGCTCCCATGAACCAAAATACCCAGCATTTATGGCAGTTCCTGCTGCCTATGCTAAATTGGTTGACTCAAACTGAGTACCGATTGGCCTAGAAGAGAAGCAACCACTGCTCCTGATTGTCCACTGGAGCTGATTTCTTTTGCTGGTGGGGGCACAGCATTTCCATTACAGCAATAGGATAGGAGGAAAGAGAATATTTGGGTTTATGCCTTTCTGAAGAGAATTAGACTATTTAAAATTTGAAACTTTCATTTACCTCTGTCAACGAAGTTGAAAAGAGGTATATGTCTGTTTGTTGGTTGGTTGGTTGGTAGTTTTTCCTGTCAGCAAGATATCTCTAAAGTTCTAAATAAATTTAATTCAGACTTTCTAGAAGGGTGGACAATAGCCAAAGGAAGAACGGATTAAATTATGGAGTGGATCCATGCACAATTACCTCCCCTACGTTGTAGTTATATGTCCAAAACACATAATATCTCCAATTTGTTTATCCTGTCCACAAGATATCTCCAAAAGTTCTCAATGAATTTTGAACATAATTAATGTAGTATCAAAGACTATCTTAATAGAGCATTTTTAGATATGGAAGTCCTTAAACCAATATTCAGTGCAACATCACTACTGGGTATTCATATAACAGGACCATTAATGTTGATACAGTAAGTTAATTAGTATTTTCAGAAACTTATATCATGACTTGACAAATATACCCACTTCAGTGTTTGTACAAACACAGCAATGCATAGTATCATTTTCATTGACTGATATATTTGTTTTGTGTTTGCCCAAACCATGCATTAAAACTTCCATTAAATCTTGCACAAAACATTACAAAGATCCCATTGAAAGTTTGATCAAACTCTTTTTGAAAATCTTTGCAGAGAGATTTGCATTACATTATGCTCTTTTTGGTTTTGGGCCCTATGCTGACCAAGACATTGGTTCCCTTCTAAAAACATCAACAGTTAGTAATAATGATATTAAAAACCTTGACAAAGTACCAATTCACAACCTGGGTAAAGAGAGAAATATAGGTTTTATAAATTATGAATCCCAAATAAGGGGCAAAAGGAATCTTGAAACTTGAAAAGAAAAGATATTTAATAAAAAAATTGACTTGCTGCAAAAAATCAATCATAGTGACTTGCAAAAATATCAAAACCTGTCATGGAGATAAAAGAGTTGTGTTTAGAGTGGAATGTAAAAATGAAACATTATCAAGAACAAGGCTATTCTGAGAAGGAAGCATTGAACAAGGAACAGAGGAAGCAAGTAAATTAGCCGATTTAGAGTTTCTGAAGAACCAGCAGCCATGAGGGCCCTTCACCACATCATCTGAAGTATCTTCTTTTCTGAAAAGTGAAGCTGACGATAATGTGAAAAATAAGTGGTTTTATATTGAAGTGTGGTATGCTTGTAAAACTTGTTTAGTGATGAAACCTACAACCTCTGTATTCAGATTAAAGAAGGATCATAAAAACTTTTCAAATGAAGAATATGCAGACACCTTGATTAGCTTCCTTGATTGTTCAAGATCAACTAAACATCAACAATCAGAGATTTGCATAATGTACTTCATGTTTTATCTTCTAAGAGAGCGAAAGATAATAACGCTGCTCCAAAACCTTCAGCCGACCCTTTATTTAGTGTTGGTGAACATGTTGCTGCAATTTTGGAAAAATGAGTTTGGAAAGTATGAATGGTATATTGCCATCATCGTGGAAATTGTATCTGAGAATAAACTGATGCTATCATATTTAAAAAGAGCCAGGATTGACTGTAAGGATTGGGTGTTTCCAGAGGAAGCTGAGCTGTATGAGACGGGTACTGATCAAATATTGAAAACCAGAATTGATGTTGTGTATTATTGTTCTTCTCGCATCAGATGTTGTATAGCACCAAAAACTGTTGAGCTGATAACACATGCCTTGCAGGAGAAACAGCATTGAGGACTCATTTTTAATGGATGATAAGCTATAATGTTGTTTTACTGATTTTATTTCCTTATTACATATATATTTCACATTGTTGTTCAAATTTCATTTTTTCTTGAAATTGAACAATCTTTATCTCCTTTGTGGCATTGGAAACTTCAATTCAAATGTTTTCACATAAAACTGGATAGAAACATAGCTAATCTTACAAGACTTTGGAAGAATATATTGTGATAAAAAATACTTACTGGTGAGTGTTATGAAAGACCAACATGTGATCTGACATTGCCCAGCCCTAACTGTTCATAGTAGAAATTTTATATACACACACACACACACACCTCAATGAGTAGTGAAAATCTTTTTTTTTTCTTCTTTTTTTTTAAATCCCCACCCCCAATAGGTTTTTAGTGGGGGTTCAATATGCAAAGTAAGTTTATGCTAAATTGGTTACTTGTTTGTGCCTGCTTGTTTTTCGAAAATTCAGACATTTTTTAGTGATCACAGCCCAACAAAAGGCAAGAGAAGTAACTTATTGATCACCCCTTTTTCCAACTTTTTAATTGATCGCCTCCAACACAGCATATGAGTGTTGGTGATTCATAATTTCCCTTGGAATGCTAGTTTTTTGTTGTTGCTTATGTTGTTACCACATCCTTTTGGCAAATCCATTCTATAGCCTTCTTCAGGTGTACAAACTGTAAGAAAAGAGTGTAGCAAACACTTTTGAAAATTCAGACTTTTTTAGTGATCACAGCCGAGAGAAGTAACTTATTCATTGATCACCTCTTTTTCCAACTTTTTAACTGATCACCACTTTTTCCAACTTTTTAATTGATCACCTCTTTTTCCAACTTTTTAATTGATCACCTCTTTTTCCAACTTTTTAATTCTACTTTGAGTCCAAACAAAGAATGAGTATAAAAGAAAAAGAGAGCAACATTAAAAGCATTTTTTAATGACTGACTGAATACTGGCCTTACATAATTGTCTTTTACAATGAACACGATTTTCTCTTTTCTGCTGATATTTGTCATTAAAAACAGGATGAAATATTGATGATGTCCTTTCAAGCATAGTCAATTCTTGGCTCTTAGAAATTAATTTTGCAGGAAATCAAAATAATTAATTCTTATTTTGTTTTAAATTTGTTCAAGAAGTGAATTAAATTTTGCTTGTTCGAAAAAAAAAGAAAAAAAAAGGTTAGTTGTGCATCTTTAATGAATCTGTTGAAATTAATCAACACTCATATATGCTGTGTTGGGGGTGATCAATTAAAAAGTTGGAAAATAGGGGTGATCAATGAAAAAGTTACTTCTCTTGCCTTTTTTGGGGCTGTGATCACTAAAAAAGGTCAAAAAACAAGTGGGCACAAACTAGTGACCAATTTGGACCCCCCACTAAAAACCTATTTTGGAGGGGGAATTTTCACTATACATTGAGGGGAGTGTGTGTGCAAAATTTCAAGTTTCTACTATGAACGGTTAGAGCTGGGTGAAGATACATACAAACATAATACATAGATACATATAAATGTCAGAACACATGAATAACCTAAACCAAGCAATAAACCAGTGTTGTGGGTAGCAGTGATTAATATTACGTATGTGCAAAAGTTCCCAGAATCATCTTTTTTTGAAAACTAGACCCTGAATACAGAGTTAAAAATCGGTTTTGAGTGTTCTGTATTCAGTGTTCATTTATCATGTTCTGAGAAAGAAAAAAAAAAGAAGAAAAATGGTGGCACAAAAGATGCATGTGATACTGCATGTTGTTCCTTTTCAAGTTGGACAAGACATCAGCAGAAGCGGGGAAGATGATTGATGAAGCCTTTGGAAAGGGTTTGGTCAGAAGCAGTATGTGTCATGAATGGTTTGGGAAGTTCAAGAAAGGTGAAATTGACTTGGGAGACAAACCATACAGTGTAGACCACAAGAATTTAGAATTGGTGACTTGCAAGCTCTTTTGGATGATGACCCCATTCAATCAATGTTGAAATTGGCTCAACAACTTTTTACTAGAAGGGGGTACAAGGGACTGAGAGGCCACACATATACGGTAGAAGCAAATAGAAGTAGATTGAATATCAGAAAATTCTTTTTTAGCAATAGAGTGGTAGGACTTTGGAATAGATTACCAGAATATATAGTGCTATCAACAGGTGTACATGATTTTAAGAAGAATTATGATGTTTATTACACCACCACAAAAGGTTTACGGCCTTAGACATTGTGGAAATATGATTGTTATGATGTGTGCTTGTATATACAAATTGTATACTTTTTGTTCACACTAAAAGGTTTAAGGCCCTAGATATTGTGGAAATATGATTGTTATGATGTGTGCTTGTATATACAAAGTGTATACTTTTTGTTCACACTAAAATAAAATGTTCTAATTCTAAGACATATGCACAGTTTGGGGAAGATTCAAAAAGTGGGAAAATGGGTTCCATATGAATTGCAAAGCAAAGCATTAGACAGCATCTCACCAACTGCATTTCACTTCTTGCCAGAGATGAAAAAATTTTTTGGGGAAGATATCACTATGAATGAAATGTAGGTTCACTACAATAATTTGAAGCGTCAAAAATCAGGGGTGGATCCAGGACAAAGGTTAAGGCCCTGTAACATCAACAACAATGCCTAACCTTTTGGGAAAAGAATTATTGCTCTGGTGGGATATGAAAAGCAAACTGTGTTACAAATTTCAACACAAGTAGGCCTCGTTCACTTGAAAGATTAGTGCAGCACAATTTACCTACCACTCCTCCAATTGGCCTTGTACCAGACTAGGTTTCAGTCAATATCTGTTCAAAAATTGCAGTTTCATGGTCCTTATTCCCATGTGACTTTGTAGGCTGTTATCAATGTGTGAAAAGTGTTCATAATTTTCAACATGTTACACCTCCAAAATGGCTTCCTTTTTACTAGTGGGCGTAACGGGCTTATCAGAATGCTTGAAATCACAACGAGCGAAACAGTTCTGAATTACTGTGGCTGTTATTCTGCATTGACTTGTCGTGTTTTGATGTGTTCTAGAATAGCAATTTTCTCAACTCAAAATTAGCTTCATTTTCACTAATGGCCATTTCAGGCTTCTCCATATAAGAATGCTTAAATTCCCGAAGCAGTCGTTAATTTCCCATAGAAGGTGGGTTTTTTTTTTATTCATTTCAGAATAGCAATTTTCTCAGTCTTTATATAGCATCATATTTTCATGGGTTTGGAATTTTGCATACACTATACTCTAAAGCAGTGGTTCCCAAGGGGCGCGCTACCACTCAAGGGGTGGGGGTGCTGGAAGGCAAGGGGTGGTAGGGGTCATTGGAAGACAAGGATGCAGCTTACTAATATTGAGTAGGGCGTATCAAAAATTGAAAAACCGAAAGAGGTTTTATGGCATGGGGAGCAACAACAAAGCCCAAGGTAAACTTAAAAAACATTGGTGCATTTTGCACTTGTTTGTGCGATCCTGAACACCGACACCAAAAATCGCATAACTTTTGAAGTAAACAACATACAGAGACAAATGAACAGATTCTTCCATACAATTCTGACCAAAGAAATTCATAAAAATGGTTATTATTAAGATTCAAACACATCTTGACTCTATTTCAGGACAATAACAGCAAAAAGCACAAAAGACTTTTCATATATAAACTAGATATTGACTGTTTGTCCTGTAATCTTCTCTGTTGGTCCACTATTTAAGTCCAAAGCCTTTATTCTGACAATTAATTAAGTCTTTTCTGCCCTAGATTACTCATCATCATCATTTTTACCCTGTTGGTATCAACTACAAAAAAGAATTTACATAACTTCCAGTATGTTTTGAAACACAAAATGCACACCGTGTTTAGAACAAATAGATAGAAATGTTCTCAGAGAGATCAATTCCTTCTACACAACTTGAGGAACACATCAGTCAACCAGGAAACAGATTTTTCCATACAATTCTGACCCAAGAAATTCATAAAAGGTTATCAGGATTCTAACACATCTTGACTATTTCAGGACAATAACAGCAAAAGTATGTTGAGAAATCTGATGATATGTTTTCATATGTACACTAGATATCAACTGTTTG
>VCCN01000272.1:1019863-1042844 GCA_006491835.1 Architeuthis dux | reverse complement strand
TGTTTTCTTAAAAAATCATCTCATAGAAATTCAAATATATCCATAAATTTTTTAGTTAACCCATAAAAACCCACAGAATAAAAGCGAGAAAGTTGAATGAGTTACTTTTAATATTGGTGTTTTAAAATATTCATTTAAAGATGTCAATATCTGGAGTTATTTCTAATGGAATATTTAATGAAATTCCTGAATGAACTAATAATTCCCTCCAAATTCCACCGCAGCATTTGCAATAACGTCTTTCAACATTGATCAGAGAAAAGACTGAATTCTGTAAAGTATGATTTCTCGATTCATGACAGGTTCAAAAGCTTCCATCTTGTCAATCGGTTCCCAATAATCTTCCAGGAAATGCCGATACACACTTGTCTTCACAAAGAATAAACACAAACATCCTTCAAGAACCAACAATGCCATTATCCATCTGCTAAATCGATTCTAGCACGTTCGATTTTCTTTCAATTTTCTACCTTTTGTAAAAAAGGAAGGAAATTAAAAGCAATGATTTTTTTGTTTTTTTCCACAGATATTTAAAAATATTTTTGTTGGACCAACAAGGCTGAAAAAGTAGGGATAACATATTTTTACAGACATACATTAACCCTTTGGAGCATCATGGGTTGAATTTCATTATACTTGAAGTGGTGGTATATGCGTGGTGGGTCATTTTTAATACCACCTTTTTATCTTCATATATCTAGGAGCTCAAAAGTTTATTTTCTGTGCCACCATTTTGTTTAGTACCCAGACTGATCAACAGATGGCAGAGTAGTTCAAAATCGAAGAAAAATGTGTCTCTCAAAGAGTTAAGAGATGATCTCAGGTGTCGCACATAAAGATGGGGGGAGGATGATAAACGTTTGTGACATAAACAAGCCTGTCTGCTGCAGGGTCAAACTCCACTCCTACTTCTATTTTGACTGAAGATGATTACTACAACTTTTGTTATGTATATATAATAAATAAATTTGTAGATATGTAAGACTTGTCAGTTTAGCTCAGTCGATAAGAGAGCCGTCTACCAATCACTTAGTCATATTTTAGTCTAATCTGAGCAATTGGCTCATTTGAATGACATGTTAGAAGAGGAAAAACCTCTTTCCTGGCAAGAAAGTTGACCAGTGATTTTGCTACATGACAATGCCAATCCTCATGTCGCAATGCAATCATGGAGTTGGGATGGGATATTCTTCTACATGTGGCGTATTCTTCAGACTATCACTTATTTTGCTCCATGAAACACGCCTTGTCTAATCGGGAGTTCCAACAAGAATGTTTAGTGTTTGCTTTGCAGGGAGCTGTTATAGAAGCAGTGTTCCACTCTCTTCAACACCCTAGTCTCCTGTACCTCACACCACCCTAACAGCTCAGCCTAACCTACCATCATCACAATTTTGGGGGTCTGGCAAAGCTCAAAAAAGGTTTTCCCATATTAATTAATTGCTTCTTTGCTTTACGTCATTTCCGCTTTCAGATAGCGGGGGGGGGGAATGGCCACCTGTAATACATTTCTAAAAAAAACATCTGGTATCTATAATGTCGGCTGTTATTTAGTGCCTTTGTTAACTTTGTTGTTCTTTCTGTTTTAGCTATGGGTAGTTCAAACGCGTTTGTTTCGTAACTCTGTTTAGCGCGTTAAGAAAAGAGACAGAACGAAAGACACGTGTTGACAGGGCTGTTTGCCTGTGAAGAACTGACGAGCCTTCCCAGCTTCCACTTCCGGGCTCCCGTTTTCATGACCAGAAACAGGGGCTGTTGGGTAAACTCTCGGCGTGTTTATTCATATTAAAATCATACACATATAAACATATGTATGTACTCGTGTATAATGCAAAAATCTAATATAAAAATGAGGGTCAAAATTGGGGGGGTAGCATGATACTCAAGTGTAATAACATGATAATATATATTACTTAGTTTTAGCTACCATATTCTGCGGCATATAAGATGCACCAGGGTATAGGATATATATGTTAGGTTTACATTAATATACCCTGTATATTCATTCTAAAGTTGCCTGGATCATTAAACTGAAGTAATTTATAGAACCCAGGCATAAACCAAAACTGGACAATCACCGCAGGGTGATTTTGAAGGTCAGATTTTAAAGAAAAAAAAGCGCATCTTATATATTGCAAAAAGTGAGGATCGCAAAATATATCTGAAATTTCATTGCACTCAAGTAAGTGATTTGTAGATCCTAGACTTAACCCCAAACCGTTCCATCACCGCAGGGTGTTTTTGAGGGTCAGATTTTGAAGAAAAAAAAGCGCATTTTATATGTTGCAAAAAGTGAGGATCGCAAAATATATTTGAAATTGCATTGCACTCAAGTAAATACTGTATCAATGCTGCCTATCAGGTCTTTTCCCATGATACTTTACACTAAGCCTGAGCAATTTCCAAATATAGTTCGTTAATTCATCCAGTAACGCTTCAAACCACAATCCCAGCTTCTCAAACCTTTCTCATGTGTCTTTGTTAATTTGAGATAAAATCTTCAAATTTCCTGTCTCGCTTTTTTTCTTTAATGCCTCCACTTAAAGAATTAACTATTTTCATAAAGACGACACTCAAGGGGCAATCTAGAGATCAGAGTCGCCTTCTTTCCTGCTTATGTGACGCCACCCGTGACCGTCAAAGATTCTATCGGAGAATTATAGATCCCCAGGAGATTTTTAACGGGTTTCTAATTGCCTTTTAAGGCAGGCATACACACAAAACACAAAAATGAACAAAAATGGCTTCTATCAATTCATAATGACATTAGGAAGAACTTTCCAGAAAAAGCAAAGAAGAAAAGATACGTTAACTCTTAAATTCAAGAACCACTTCATGACGCTCCAAACACAGTGGAACTCTTTTGTGAATAGAATGAAAAATAGAACTCTTTTGTGAATAGAATGAAAAAAAAATGGAACTCTTTTGTGAATAGAATTAAAAAATAGAACTCTTTTGTGAATAGAATTAAAAAATGGAACTCTTTTGTGAATAGAATTAAAAAATGGAACTCTTTTGTGAATAGAATTAAAAAATTACCTAAATCTGCAAGGGAAGTAAATTTAGTCAGAATTTGTTACCCTTGATTTAAAATTTGAATTTTTGTAATATGAATTTAAGAGTTAAAATACAGAAAATTAAACATTTTTTACACTTTTATCAAATGATGTTGCAGATGTCAACAGATGAAAGAAGAACATTTGTTTCTCAATAATCATAAAAAGCTTGATAGATTATTTACCTCTGCCAACAAAGTTGGAGAGGTTACCTTGCATCTTTCCGTCTGTCCACACAATATCTCCAAAAGTTCTCAATGAATTTCAAGGATATTTGGTGGAACAGTGGGCAAAGAAGAATTGGTTGAATTTAGAGGCAGATCCAGAAATATTTGTTTGATTGAGAAATATTTTTTTTCCATACATTTATTTATTCGCTCATAACTGACCACATGATATCTCCAAAAGTTCCAAATGAATTTCAATGAAATTTCATGGAAGGGTGGGCCATTGGTTCAGAAAGAAGTGATTAAATTCTGGGGCAGATCCAGCAATTTATTTTCAATTGAGAGATATTTTAATCATTCTGCATGAAACAAACAGTAAATAAATAAAAAGGCTAAATTTAAATTCCAAGGGAAGTAACTCAATATGTGTACATACTGCGAGAACTGTATTCTCTCTCCTGTTATTTAATATTATATTTACCTCTGTCAATGAAGCTCGAGAGGTATATGTCCACAAGATATCTCCAAAAGTACTCAATGAATTGCAATGAAATCTTTTGGAAGTGTGGGAAATGGGGTAAGGAAGAGTGGGTTAGATTTTGGGGCGGAGCCAGAAAATCCTTTTTGATTAAGAGATATTTTGCCGCTTTTTTTCTCTATACATTTATGTATATACTCATGACTGTCCACACGATATCTCTAGAAGTTCTCAATGAATTCCAATGAAATCTTGTGGAAGGGTGGACAATAAGCTACAAAAGGCTACCAAAGAAGTGATTCAATTTTGTGGGGGATCCATGCACAATTACTCCCCCTGACAATGGAGTTTGCAGAGGTATGCACTCTCTGAGTTTTTACTTTTACTCATTGAGTTTTCACACCAGTACTATCTAGAGCAGAGGTTAATGATTTTATTATAAAGGTGTATATACCTACATAAATCTCCATGTACTATCAATCAATACAAACCATTAAATTCTTCTTTGGGGGACAAAAATTGTCAAATTGTGGTTCAGACTTTGTGTATATTAATAGAGCAGCAGGAATATGTAGTGTTAAAACATTTTTAGCTATAAAACGTTGATTCGTTTGATCCCCCTGAAAAAATTAGGACTTTTGCTCTATTTTTCCATACTGAAAATGTATTGTTCGCTAACAAAAGATAGATATAGAAAACAGAATTTTGTATGCAGCATCACATATAAAGTTGGCGATGTGTATGACATGAGGCAGTAGTTTATAATGCCTTCTTTAAATAAGGGTTTGCAGGAAATGATGAAATATTCTAAAAATATTTCATCCAGGTTTCCTCCAAAGGACTTAAATACAGAGAAAGGATTCCTGGTCATAAATTTGGTTGGTTTTCTTTTTTTTTTCTTTCTTGCCAATATAGCAAGCCCAATAGACAATCTCATTTTCATGATATTCTTATTTATTCTCTTCATTTTCATTCCTTAAAAGACCCATGAATTGTCATTGTGCCAATATTACAACAGCTAACGGAGACAAGAAAGTGTACAAGTCAAGACTTTTTGGTGAGAACAACAAAGATGGCCGGAGAAAAATGTCTGTTACGTGTGATTGGATTTTTTGATAAAATAGAAGAAAATCAAGTTTTACCTGGTTTGTTAATTAATTTCCATTAGAAATTCTTCAGGAATGTCTCCAAGAGGATAGGCTCTCCCTGCCAAACAGTAGCTGCAACAGAAGAAAAAAAAGAACTGTTTGTTTTTTGGAGTGTTTCACTTTTCAGAATTTCAGATAAGAGATTGTGTACCTGTAGCTTTGTAAGATAAATTGTTTTGCAAGCAAATTTTAACATCAATAATTAGCTCAAAACCTGCTCTTAGGCTGGGATTTTCAGCTAGTTCCTGCGGAAGGCATCATTTTTTGACCAGATAGAATCTATAATATTATTCTGTTTGTTCCTACCGGAGATGAGAGATCCTGGATTTGAAATATGTAATTATTAAATCATACTTTATTTGAAAATCATCACCATCATGAATTCTTGGATCACATTTAACTTAAATATCTGGGAAAATAATAAAAATGTCTTTTCCAAAAATCCCAAAACTTTTTTCTGGCGTTACTATTACTATTATTATTATTATTATTATTATTTCAATAATATATGATGAACAGTGTGATTTTCTTGGTTCGCTCTCCGTAACCATGGACACTTTCACTTAAAGGTAACAATTTTGCTGATAAAAATATCTCCTACCCACCATTATAACAATGTACTCTTTCACTGAAACAAGTTTTTTTAGTTTCTTTCCTAAAATAAAATCATCCAAATAGAATTCAAATACAGCTAGTCCCGCTTTTTGAAAGTTCGCTTTACGCCACTTTTTCCCAAAAAGGCAAAAAGCAAAAGTAGTGTTCAGCTTTTGTCTTTCAGCAAGCCATTATAAAGGCAGGGCACACTCTTTTCCTCTCTTCCACACCCCAATCTCCTGTACATCCCACCATCATGACCTCCAATGACTCAGCCTGATATACCATCCTAACTATTTTGGGGGTCTGGGGAGGCTCAAAATGTTTTCCTGTACAAATCAATGGTAATTTCTTCTTCGCTTTACACTATTTCAGCTTATGAAAAGCTTTTATCAGAATGATCTACTTTCAGATAGAGGGGGGGGGCATGTATATCTGTTTCCACGAGGATTAACTAGTTAGAAACTGTCAACCAAAACTGTCAAACTAGGTTTCTTCAGTTAAGTTGGTCTGGCTGGCTGGCTATGTATAACGCATACAGGTTGCACCAATGGGCCTAGAAGACTGAAAATTTAAATATTTACTCATTATATCTAGAAAATGTTTTCTTTTTTTAAAAATTTCCCCCCATAAAAGGTTTTTAGTGGGGAGTTCAATTTGCAATGCAAGTTTATGCTAAATTGATATTTTAGTTTGTGTCCAGCAGCATTCTCACTTGTTTCTAGAAAAGTTGTACTTTTTTAGTGATCACTGCCCAATAAGAGGCGAGAGAAGTAACTTATTAATTGATCACCCATTTTTTCTCAATTTTTTAATTGATCACCCCCAACACAGCATGCTGCCAAAAGACATTGGTCACATGACAGTTTCTATTGAGTGACTAACCAGACCTGTTTTAATAATAAGAGAGACAGACAGGTGCCTCGCTGTAGGATAATGTACTGATTGATATTTCCATTTTTCATCTCTGCTGATGTGCTAATCCGCCAGCAGTCTTGGATTCGTGATGGTCTTAAACTCCTTTGACAGAAAGCAATTAGTGCTGTCTCCCTTAAGGTCCTATCCAGTAGTGTAGCCAGGTTTTAACACTAGGGAGAGCAAGCACATAAGAAAGGTACGACGACACATACCAAACAATTTTAAATTCATTATACATTTTTATTTTGTATTTAAAATCAAAACACAAGGAAGATATTCAAATGGTTCTTCAGATGATTGAACTCCTTGTTATTTGTGTTGTAAACACAATATTTTGGCTGATCTATTCTTCGGCCTTCTTCAGGTGTAAAATCCGAGTTAAACAGAAGTTATGTTTAAACGAGGGTAGCCCTTATAGCACATAGCCTGGGTGTTTCTGTGTCTTTGTCTTGTTGGGTTTAGATTTGTTGAGAAGTGGAAGCCACATCGAGTTGAAATCCGCACTTGTCTGGCTAATAAATTTAGTCGACATTTTCATGTGAGCTGCCTCTTTGATTTTTCTCTGCTTCAAGGAAGATAGTTTTAAAGGAAGTACATAATTGTTATTTTGTATTGAAAGTCAAAACACAATTTTAAAAAGTTCTACAGTAAGCTGATGAATCTTTATTGCATTTAAAATCAAAACAGGAGTGTTATTTAATTATTTTACAATTTAACTTAAAATGAAAACAAAATGAAGCAATATGAAAAATATATGAAACAACTACAGCAGCCACTTTCATCTAAGCTTCATTCATGCAAAGTTATCTGTTACTTTGTCATAATCCACCTCAGTAGCCCACTGTCTTTCAATGGAGAGCAAGGATAATCCTGACTATCCTCACCCGTGGACAGACAGAAAGATACAAGGTAACCTCTCCAACTTTGTTGGCAGAGGTAAATAATCTATCAAGCTTTTTATAATTATTGAGAAACAAATGTTCTTCTTTCATCTGTTGACATCTGCAACATCATTTGATAAAAGTGTAAAAAATGTTTCATTTTCTGTATTTTAACTCTTAAATTCATATTACAAAAATTCAAATTTTAAATCAAGGGTAACAAATTCTGACTAAATTTACTTCCCTTGCAGATTTAGGTAATTTTTTTAATTCTATTCACAAAAGAGTTCCATTTCTTTTTTTCATTCTATTCACAAAAGAGTTCCACTTTTTTTTTTTCATTCTATTTACAAAAGAGTTCCACTGTGTTTGGAGCGTCATGAAGTGGTTCTTGAATTTAAGAGTTAACGTATCTTTTCTTCTTTGCTTTTTCTGGAAAGTTCTTCCTAATGTCATTATGAATTGATAGAAGCCATTTTTGTTCATTTTTGTGTTTTGTGTCTATGCCTGCCTTAAAAGGCAATTAGAAACCCGTTAAAAATCTCCTAGGGGATCTATAATTCTCCGATAGAATCTGGATGAATGTACGTCTATGTGCTGGAGCCGGCTAAAGGATCATTCTGCAACAGCGCTAGTTATTGGTAGGATCAGAAAAATATGGTACAATGTGGACAGGTTAGGATAAATAGAACACAAGTCATTAGCAATCGGGAATTTAAATACATTGTTGATGGTCAGTTTCTAAACACATGATTTTGCTATACGGCTAGTTCTCATTATCTGTTTTGTACATGTCTTTGAATGAAAAAAATGCTTGTACAAGTTTAGTTTGACTTTGGATGACATCTGAGTACATGTCTGCTAAAACTTCTAATTTGATCACATATAGAATATAGTAACAACTAAGAATTTGTAAGTACTAAGTGTTTCCAGTATATCCTTTGCTACTTTTGAAGAATCTGCTCAGGGGGAGCAGTTGCTCCCCCGGTACCCAACTAGCTATGCGAATGCTCTTATCTAATTTGCATAACGGACAAGATTTGAATGGGTGGTGGGGACAGGGGAGGTGATTTGGTTGCTATGGAGGTCTGGTTAGTCACTCAATAGAAACTGTCATGTGACCAATGTGTTTTGGCAGAATGCCATGTTGGGGGTAACCAATTTCAAAAATTGGGAAAAAGAGTGATCAATGTATGAGTTACTTCTCTCGCCTTTTGTTGGGAAGTGATCACTAAAAAAGTCTGAATTTAAAAAAAACAAGTATGAGCTTCTGCCAGACACAAACTAAGGGACCAATTTACCATAAAATTACATTGTACGATTAATACATGTGAAAAGTTGTCAAGAAAATTATGTAATCACACTCGTACTATTATAGTTATTAGTTATCGAGGCTGATTGGCTGATAGATTAGAGATTAGTTATCTTAGAGCATAACATGTATGAATACGTAATATTTCTTTAGAATTAAAGAAGTGACTGCATTTGATGAAAGGTAATGCCAAATGAGTGAAGATAAACGCTTTCTATCGTTGATATAATCGTTGCTTACAAATTAGCGTTTGCTAATTTCATATTTAAATGAATATTGTTACAACTTATTAATATTTAAAATTCTAATAGACCAGCGTTTTTATAATTTAGGATTTGAATTTAACTGTGTGGAAACGCCACAATATTAAACATCATCTCTGCAATTTATTAGACTCTCTGAGTATTTTCCAAATTGGAAGAATAAAAATAATTATGGGATGCAAAATTCATTCAAAGTTAAAGAAAAGCCAACAGGATTTCTGGCAGTGGATTATGAAAAATTAATCGACATTATTCAAATGGTTCTTCGGACAATTGAACTCGTTTCGACCGATCCATTCTTCGGCCTTCTTCAGGTGTAAAATCCGAGTGTGATGGGTTAAACAGAAGTTATGTTTTAACGAGGGTAGCCCTTATAGCACATGGCCTGGGTGTTTCTGTGTCTTTGTCTTGTCGGGCTTAGTGAAAGCCACATCGGGTTGAAATCCACACTTGTCTGGCTAATGCATTTAGTCAACATTTTGATGTGAGCTGCCTCTTTGATTTTTCTCAGCTTCCAACATCGTTCTCTGTCAATAATCTGGACTTCCTCCCAGGGAGGAAGATGCTCGCCATTCTCTCTCCAGATGTGGTCGGCCATAGCCGATTTATCTATCTCGTCCCTGATTATGGCCTTCTTGTGTTCATCAAGTCTGACCTTGAAGAGGCGGCCCGTTTCTCCGGTATAGACAATACCACATTTACAAGGGATGACGTAAACACAGTTGTTCACCAGTTTAGGGTCCCAAGTAGGGGCAACCTTACATCGGAGTGTGTGTGAACATTTGAAAGTTCAGATACTCAGTTAAAGGCTAAGTTTGAAGGAGTTCCAGGAGTAATTTTCTGGTGCAATTTGACGAATATCTGGATTTATCAGAACAGGCTATTCGTGTTCTATAACTGTTTTCACACAAATATTTGTGTGAATCTAGCTTTTCTAAACATGTTCGCACAAAAACTAAATACTGCACAAAAACTAAATACAGACTAGATGCAGCTCCAGATATGCAAATTCAATTATCCAATTTTAAACCAAATTTCCAGATGAAACGAGAGTCAAAGAAGCAGCAACATTTTCATCATCAGCATCATCATCAGCCATTATAGGTCCACTGCTGGACAAAGGCCTTTCCCATCTCCTTCCATGACGACCTAGATTGTGCTAACCTCTGCTACGTCTTACCGGCAAAGTTTTCTATTTCATCTCTCCATCTTGTATCTGGTTTTTTTCTACTGCGTTTACTAATCCCATGGGCACCAATCGGTTAACCTTTTCCTCCATCTATTGTCATTTCTTCCTGCTAGGTGACCAGCCCATCTCCATTTTTGCTGCTTAATTATTTATATAATATCTTTCACTCTAGTCCTCTCTCTGATCCATGTTGATGTTTTTCTATCTCTTAGAGTTATCCCTAGCATTGCTCTTTCCTTGGCTCTCTGTGCTATTCTGAGTTGGTTTTCTGTTCGTTTTGTTAATTTCCATGTTTCGTATCTGTAAGTCATGGCTGGTATTATGCAACCATTGTATACTTTAGGTATTGGCAAGATGCTCCTCAAAATGTCTATTCATACCGAATGCTTTCCAACCTATCATCATGCGTCGTTTTATTTCGCTGTCATGGTCTTTCTCTAACTTTATAATCTGCATTTAATAAAATGATTTCATAGCAATTACAAATTTATAACAATTAAAAACAGGGTTGTTTTTTATTTTAATGTTCCATTTATTATAAGTTTTTTATATGAATAAACTATCTCTCTAAAACAATTAAAATTAGGGTGGCAGGGGTTATCCGTAAAATATAGGTTCCGCAATTTTTGGAAAATCGTATAAGAGTTTCGCGAAAAATAAGTTTGGGAACCACTTCCATAGAGAAATGATGATCAATCTAATAGACTATTGTTAGTGTAATGAGTTCAATCCTCACTGAGTACCCACAATTGTGGTCCGGTGCCATACACTAACTAAAAACTGATTGAAAATCTGTCCATATATAGCTACAATGCAGGGGAGGTAACCATGTAAGTTTTGATAATATACTTTTTTTGACAGCATTAAATTCTTCATTAAGCCAGCTTCAGTGTATTTGGACTGGGTTTAAACTAATAAGAAAAATGGTAGTTAAATTTGGTATGTCCGATATCAGAATAAAGATTATTTAAAAAAATATTAAGATTCTCGGATATGACTGTCTTTTCAATTAGGCTGTTCCATGCGTATGCTACTCTTGATGACAGTGGAGGTCTGAATTTGTAGTTTATGGCTGTGTCCTCTGGTTTTACTGTAGATAGATGAAGTCAGCATTTTCTTATCAGGGCATTTTGAGCAATGAATGTCAGTATCCACTCTATATATATTGTTCCAGATTCTATAGACCTCTATAGAGTCAGCAAGTTTTCTTCTGTATTCAAGGGTCTCTAGATGAAGTTGTTTTAATATTTCAGTGTAGGATATATTTCCCAATCTCGGAATGATCTTGGTGGCTCTCCTTTGAACTCTTTCTATGGCATCTGAGTTGTACTTCAGGTTAGGAGATCATATGCAGGAAGCAATATATGATTTAATATATGAAAAAATATGTCTTAGTTGAAAAGATTACTTGATCTGCCCCAGAATTTATTCAAACCTTTAGCCCACCCTTACACAAAATGTTATTTAAATTCATTGAGAACTTTTGGAGATATCGTGAGGACAACAGACAAACATGAATGATTTCCATATTTGAACTATTATCTTAATATATGACAAAATTTCTCTCAATTGACAAAACAATCTGAATCCGCCCCAAAATGTCATGAGAACTTTTGGAGATATTGTGAAGACAGAGACAGACAGACATTGGTGAATATGTATAACACTTCCAACTTGATTGGCAGAGATAGATATCTGAATGTGTGGAATATGATATTTGTTTCTGAGCTTAGGGACAGAGAGCAGATATCCATCGAGTATCATATTTCAAACTTAGTGTCCATCTCTTCTGTCATTCACAGTGTTTGTAGTTTCATTTGCCTCTTGAAAATAGATATAGATATTATATTTATGTCTCCTCAACGCTTCTATGAGTTATTCATCAACTGGTCATAAAGTATCAATTTTGAAACCAGAACAATCGCCAGGGATGCCAGGTATTCAATTCAATCTCCTTTATCGCTTCTCAGATTACAGATACATTTAAAGATGTTTAGGAAAAGGCAGCAGATCCAGTAATAATTCTTGTGCACTCTATTATAGCATATGTAATTGAAACAATAACTTTTATTTGTATTCATTATTGACTAGTATATATACTTAGCTAGCTTGGGCATCTGTCAGGAGAAGGACACTCCTGTCAAACCTACGACTGATGGGCTCTCCAAAGGAAATTATGAATCACTGTTACCCATATATGCTGTGTTGGGGGTGCTCAAATAAAAAGTTGGGCTGTGATCACTAAAAAATGGGCACAAACTAGTGACCAATTTAGCATAAGCTTACATTAAAAATTGAACCCCTACTAAAACCCTATTCAAATTTCTACTATGAACGGTTATGGCTGGGCAAAGTCCAGATAGATAGATAAAATTGAACCCTCCTCTAAAAACCTATTTAGGGGGAAATGTTCAAAAAACAAAAACATTTTCCCTACTTATTAAGGGGAGTGTGTGTGTGCAAAATTTCAAGTTTCTACTATGAATGGTTATGGCTGGGCGAAGTCTGGATACATAGTTAGATACATATAAATGTGTGAACACATGAATAACCTAAACCTTTGGTAGCAGTGATTAATAAAAAGTCGCACAGACATACAATAGTATTGTTCTGTCCATCTGTAATGCTTACATTAATTCCTGACCACTGACAATTCTTTTTTCCTTATTTACCTTTGCCAATGAAGTTGGAAGAGGTATATGTATTCACTCATGTCCGTCCATTTGTCAACATGATATCTCCAAAAGTTCTGTGTTTCAATGAAATTTTGTGGAACGGTAGGTCATGAGCTACGGAAGAAGTGATTAAATTTTGGGTTGGATCCAAGAATTGTTTTTGATTGAGAGATATTATTTATCATTCTGCAGGAAAAGAGGTTACAAGCGAACAGTTAATAAAAAGGCTAAATTTAAATTTCAAGGGTGGTAACTCAATATTTGTACATTTACACCCTTGTTTTTTGTGTCTTGGCAGAGATATGTGCTCTCTGAGTGCTTCCTAGTTATTAATGCATTTCTACAGTAAAATCATTAGCAGTGCAACTATATTATATGACAGCCCTAATCTGTTAGTAATATTTGCATTAATTCCTGACCCCTGACAATCCATTTCTTGCAGACATTCAATGCATTTCTATGGGAAAATCATTTGCAATGCAGTTATATAATACATTCTATTCTGTCAGTAATGACTACATCAATTCCTGACCACTGACAATCCCTTTCTTCCTGATTTCCAAAGCATTTCTATAGTAAAATCATTAATAGCTCTATTTTGTCAATAGTGCTTGCCTTAATTCCTGACCACTGGCAATCCATTTCTTCTTGATTTTCAATACAATTCTATAGTAAAATCTGATTGTTAACTGTTTTGAGTTAATGCCCATGAATGCTTCAAGGAAGACGGTGCTGACATGTGGAATTATCCCCCCTTGATGAAGGGTGCCATATTGGATCTATATCAGCCAAGGAATAACAGGAAAGACATGTGTTTGTCAGTGTGGAGATATTGAGCACTATTGAGAGATTAACACTGGTAGCAGAGCAAAGAATTATGGATTCAAAATGTAACACAAAAACTCATCCGGAATTCGAAGAAAATGTAATGCGAATGTTGAAAAAGGACATAGAATTGTGGACCCTTCATACAGATTGTATGGGCAAGTGGGGTATGAGTAACTGCTGTGCATCAAAACAGCCGGCAGAGCGAGACTAGTGACATCTGAGTTGTCTGTTGCAGAAATTAGCACAGATAATGGATACAAATTACTGACTGTGTGTTCCTGCAAGAGGATAAGTGACATTGCCTGAATACCTATTTAATGTTTGAAAATTTGAAATGCAAACCTAATGGAATCATTGACGAATATTTGAATGCCTTTGATAGTAAACTATATAAACTTAGGGAGGCGAAGGTGGAGCTCCCGGATGCTGTACTTATGTGTTGGTTTTTGAAAGGTTGCAACCTAAGTGAGATACACTTTCAATTAGTTTTGTCAACCACACTGGAGATGACATTTGCTAACATGTGATACACATTAAAAAGAATTGTTTATGAAAAGCGATGGAATATTACCGGCTCCTGATGATGATCGTTATAATGTTTATATACAAGTATGTTATGTTAAATAAATAAACATGCCTAAGCAAGCACCCAGCAGCCCCTATTCTGTTTCCGGTCCCAGAAGTGGGACCGGAAGTAGGAACAGGGAAGGCGCAGTTCAGCTAAAGCATAGCTCTTATCAACATGTGTTCTTTTGTTTATCCTTTCTTAACACGCTTAAACACGATTACGAATCAAAACGCATTCTAATCTAACACAGCTACTACAGATAGAAACGACGAAGACGCATAGATACAATAAGAACATTACAATCGTGTACGGATCTCTGTGAAGGATGAGCTGGATATTGAGGCTGATGCCATGTGTAGCAGTCGTAAGCCTGGCCAATACAAGCCACATGGTAATTACTGAGGTTGTCGTGGAAAAACATGTGGTGGTAAAAATAATCAGTTACATAAGGTGTTGGCTGAAAAACGATGGCGGACAGTTTACCGCAAGGGTTTTCAGCCATGCAGAAAAGGCTACAAGCTGAAACAGGAACTGTTACAATATTCACAGAAATGATACAGACAGATGGATTGACATTTAAAATCATGCGAACAAATGGCAACAAGTCGATCAAGAAGATGTCCTGAAAGCTTGCAAGGTCAGTGAACTGCTTGATGCGAAGGTTGCAGAAATTGAAAATTGGAAAAAATACCAGGTGTTTGAAGTAAAAGATGAAGGACAATCGTGTATATCAGTAAGACGGGTGGTCACGGAAAAACTGGGTGTGAAAGTGGTTAAAACTTGGCTGGTAGCGAGAGGATTCAAAGAAACTTGTTAAATGGCAACTGTAACATCTGTATTAATTGCAAATAGAGGGAAGCAACTGCCCAAACTCAATAACAGTAACGGAAGTTACCAGGCAACAGCCCCTGGGTTAGTAACGGAAGTTACCAGGCAACAGCCCCTGGGTTAATAACGGAAGTTACCACTTGATTATCGGGCAGCTAGCTGACCACACATGTATCTATCATTCCTTATTCAATCCATACAACGCTGATAGCACTTTAATCATAAATACACACACACACACACCCACAATCACCTAACAACCAAAACGTTATATTGGTGAAGAGGAAGAGCCTCCGTTTTGTCAGGTTAATGAAAAAAAATCAACTTTTTATCCAATCCATTTCTTTGTCCATACCCACATGTTACCAAACAAATATGGCATCGTCCCTCTCACATAACCTGATTTTTGACTGTCAATCGTGGGGCAGGGTCATCTGCTGGGATAAGTTAGCGACTGAAGAATTACTTTGCTCATACAACCGTCAACAGAAAGCCCTACTACTATCATTTCGAAATAACAATCTATGCAAAAGGGTAGAAGCGTTACCCAAGGAACAACTAAAACCATGAGATGATGCAACGCATTTTAAGAGACTCGTCAAAACATTCTGAGAGGACTTTGTTGAACACTATTGGATGTAAAATGACTAGATTCATTATTCATTACCTGTGGAAGATACCAGAGATTTGCCAAATTATATACGTTCACAACAAACCAAGATTGAGTAGTTGGGAAAAAAGAATGTGAAGCCAATCGCTGTACCTGCGAACAACAATACCTTGAATTGGAACAACATTTAACAGCAAACAACTCATCGGCTAAACTAAAACAAAAACACCTAGAATTGGAGAGGAAATTTAATTCCTCGAAACAACGCTTTACCAAAGCTAAGGAGCAGTTGATATCTGAGAACACAAAATTAGCTACAATTCTTGAGAAATCAAAAGAGGTTGAACGCCTCATTGAGAATAGTGATGTACCGGAATATCAATACGGTCTGATATATGGTGCTGGATTCACATGGTGGCAGTGATAATTTTTTATGAATCTGGCACCGGATGTCTGACCGGATTGATATTCTGGTACATCACCAATTGAGAAATGTAAAGAACTCTGAGGAATTCTCAGAAGCAAATCAAGCCAAATAGGAAGCTGAAGCTAAAGCCAAAGAAATCCGCAGCCAAAATGTTGCTGAGTACCAACAACAGAATCTTGGATCCCTTGAGAAAATCAACAGTGAATAAATCGAGACAAATTCAACTGAAACCGAGAATATACCAACTAAGAAAAAGAAGAAAAACAAAAAGATAATTGAAGGCATTTCAATAGAACCTATACAAAAATATTCTGAAATTCACACATTGCTAGAACAATTTTCCCAAAATCTAAGATGGCTGACTGACCACCTTCTTCAATTTCATTTGAACCACGCGGTCTAGCCATCTTCTAAAATCCAAGATGGCCGACCACCTTCCTTCTTCATCATCTTTCTTCATGACATCACAAACTAATGGTGCGAATCGGGAATTATTTCATCCACGTGGAATAATAATTCCTGGCCTACTCAACATCAGTGCCTTAATACAATATAGGACATTCAATCACTATAACTGGCAACTATAAACAAGGACTATTCAAATTTCTTAAACTGGTGACCCTTACAAAATGAACTTTAAATGCAACCTTTCAAATAAAAAAGAATTTTATTTCAACGGAATCAAAAAAAACAAAAAACAGCAGACTTATCAACACCAAGACACAAAGAAAAATCAAATTTTCTAACACTTTCCAAGACTGCATCACATCAAACTCAATTCATCGCACATTCACTTAAAACATATATATGTTGTTGTGAATAAGAACAAAAACTTTACCCTAAATAAAGGTTTTATTAAACTTGAAATAAGACGTACAAAAATAACACAATCAGTGTTAGTGCTTTTATCCATAGAGTAGACATACTGGATTATTCCATAACTTCCACCTGTTGTATAGTGCCTTCGTCCTTGGGAGGAAAATCGTGAACTTGGGCAATAAAAAAGGACGACTCGAAAAACTGGTTGTAAAAATATGAGACATATTTTTATATCATAACATACATTTCGTTGGCCGGAGAATGAAGCGAGATAAGGAGAACTGTCAGTCTGTCCTCAACAGGGACAGCGGTCTCGTGCCTTCCGGCTCTGCGGATGTCTGTCTCCTCTGGGTCCTGAGTTTTCTGTCTCTCCTGTTTCCTCTTCGTCTCTGTGCTTCATAGGGTTTTTGAACGCCGACGCCGGTGTTGTTTCCAGTTTCCACATCCTTTTTTTTTGGACACCTACACATATGCTAAGGTGACCGGGTCACTTCCACTGCCACACAGGTGTTGACCTGGAAATGACTTTCTCGTGGTAGTATATCATAACACACCCAGGGGAGATAGTTCAACTAAAGCAAGCCAATCCTGTTGGCTGTTGTTAGTGGGTTCGATCCTCGTCGGATCTCCCTGTATAAGTATTAAGTAATATATACAACATATGTCATTCCTTATTCAATCCATACATATCCTTCACAAAACCAACAGTGCTTTAATCATCAATACACACACGCACACACAATCACCTAACGACCAAAACGTTACAGCAACTGATGCCCGTACATGTTCAAAAGATTCTTTAAGACTAGCCTTCCCTCTGGCTTCAACATTTGGTTGAAGGTGAAATTCGGTTGACAATGCAACATATTAACAAAAAAATCCAATTAACAGAGAAATCTATTTGAAGCCTCTGAAAAAATACTAGAAAGACAGTTGTGGCTGCTCAAGAAAACTGTCTATGGCCTAGGTGATGCAGCGAGAGCGTGGTAGCTTAAGCAAGTATTGCTAGAAGCTGGAATACTTCTGCTCAAGAAAACTGTCTATGGCCTAGGTGATGCAACGAGAGCGTGGTAGCTTAAGCAAGTATTGCTAGAAGCTGGAATGGAAATATTGAAATTGGATGCTGCATCCTTTTTCATAAATATTGATGGTGAATTATCTGGAATCATATGTATCCACATGGACGTTATTTTGTCAGGAACAAAGACATTTGAGTCTACGGTTATCAAGTCTATCAGGGAGAAGTTATCCATTGGCACTTACAGTACTGATCGATTGATTTGTTTAGTGGCATATCAAACCTTGATGGGTCATTTAATGCCAAAACCAGTTCAAAATTCTGAAAGTCGGAGGGTTTTTTTAATAGAGTCTTGCGACTTTGGTGACACATTGTTTTTCTTTTAATATAGTCTTGAGACTTTGATGAAAAGTTACTTTTTTTTTCAATAGAATCTTGCGACTTTGGTGAAAGAACAGGTGGCCCCTGTTTGGGGGGGGGTCTTACCCCTCTGCAGGAGATACAGTCAGCGTATTTTAGGCCCCAGCCGACAGGGCTATTACAGTACTGAAACTTTTAAAAAGATTGGTTTGAATATTGTGCAAAAGAAAGGTCATATTGAAGTTAACCAATTAGACTACATAGACAGTCTGGAAACTATAAACACAACTAGAAGAAAACGAAGCGAAAAAGTCAATAAGGAAGAGTGTGCAGCCTCTTGTTGGTGAATTGAACTGGGTGAGCACACAGACACGTCCAGCACTGTCTTTTGATGTTTGTGGACCAAGCAGAGCAACAAAGGCAACACAAGTTGAGCATGTACACAGAGCGAACAAAGTAGTAAAGAAAATAAAGGGAAGTGGAATCAGCTTCAAGTATCATCCCCTGGGCAATATACAAGAGCTGGTAATCGAATGCTTCAGCGATGCATCATTTGGTTATTTAGAAGGCCGAGTATCTCAAGGAGGCTATGCTATATTTCTTAGTAGTGATGAAGGAAGATGTTTACTGTCATGGCAGTTGAGATGGGTCCGACAAGTTGTTAAATCAATCTTGGCCGTGGAAACTCTGGCCTCAAGTTAGATGGTGCTGACATGTGGAATTATCCCCCTTGATGAAGGGTGCCATATTGGATCTATATAAACAGAGGTATAACAGGGGAAGACACGTATTTGTCAGTCTTGGAAAATTGAGTGCTGTTGAGAGATTAACAAAATCATTTTGAATGTTTTTCCATAGTAGAACCATTAGCAATGCATTTACATTATACATATAATAGCCCTATTCTATCAGTAACACTTGCTTTAATTCCTGACCACTGAATCCCTTTTTCCCAATTTTCAATGCACAACATACAAATTGAGTGCCAAAACTTGCTTGAACAAATTTTAGGCAAAAATTTACAAATTCAGTGTTTAATCATTCAATTTTTTTCCAACCACCAGAAATATGTGTAAAAAATGCCTAAAGCTAAGTACTGGAGTAGCAGTAAAGTCAGTGAACTGTGATTAGAAAACCCTAAGCCTTGCATACATATAATGGGTTCAAATGCAATCTGTGCTAATATATGACAGAATTTATTGTTTCGTTAGTTTCCCTACCACCAACTGTGTAGAAAATGGTAGGCATTTTGAAATTTTGGTGGGCGGTATTGGATTTTGAGTATTAAAGTCTGTAATTGACAATAAAAAATGAGTCAACGTGGATTGCATTGATATATCTAAAAATGGTGCGTGTGTGTGAAACATTTGATGCTATAACTTTACATTACTTTTATTAAAGAATCTTGTAATGCGAAAGCTTTTCATTTTTATTGTTTTGTAACAGTTACAAATTTGTTGGTATCCTTTTGAATATTCATTATACAGTTGGGCGGTTGAAACACTTTTCATCTAAAAGTGGGCGGTGACAGCAAAAAGGTTGAGAACCCCTGCTATAGAAGGAATTATTCAATTAAATGCAAGTTTTGACATATTTTAATAAATCCTTTAAACATTAAGAAATGTATTTGACTCATGCTGCACACCACTCTTTACTCCATTAAAATATAAACATGTTTTACTGTTTGATCATCCTGCTTCCACCTAGCAGTAAACTTTGAAGTAGTAATGAAGGAGTGTGTTGTAAAGACAACGTACTGTAAAAATAAAATGTATAAGATGAAAACATTTCACTAGTCAATGAACAAAACTTTTATATTAGCATACTGATATATGTATTCATCACGCCTTTGTCGCTAAAAAAGGTTCAGATCTCACAAAGGTAGGTAAAACGTCCCCTCTTAAGAGACAACTCCCAATGGAGTATGGAGGCCAGTGACGAAAACCCGGTTTCTGTTGCATGCATCAGCTTAGTGATCCTTGCAAGTTTCATTCTAAGTTTTTATGACCACCCCATTGGCAGAATGCAAGTCCACCGAAGGGATACCTCCACCCAAATCATACAACTTAGAGTATACTCAATAAACTGCTGAGTGTACAGCAAATTTTTTCCTAATGAAGAGTTTTCCACAATATTTGCTCATACCAGGAATCAAACCCGGGACCTTCTGTGAGGCAGACATGCTAACCATTACACCATCCGAGCAGACAGATCTCACAAAATCTAGCAATAAATCCACTCAATTAGCAACTCCATAGCAGAATACCCATACAGGACATGTTCAAGGTTCAAAATATATGTTTGTGTACTTGGAAATATTTACACAGCACACTTTGGAGATAGTTGTGGCACACAGTTTGTGAACCACTGCTATAGATGGAATCATTGAAGTAAATGAAAGTTTTGGCATATTTGGATTAAGTTCACATCAGGCACCCTAAAATTTTTCGAATCAAAAAGGGACACATTTTCCTCGACACCATTAACATCAATGAAATGTCAGCAGTGTTACCAAGATAAACAAAGTCCACATGTTAACACTGAAGAAGAAACTAGCCTGAACTGGTGTGTCGCTAGTCTGTCTGTGAAGAAGTGATGTCACAAAATTTTAGAAATGTATTCTGTCTGTGTCTTTCATGCCACATGAATTCCTTTAAATCCAATTCTAAAATTTTGTGACATCATTTCTTCACAGAATCCTTTGTGAATTATGTAGTAGTTATCCCTATTTTGATTAAATAAACTTTTGATCAAATTAAAACTACATATTTCTTTATTTCTTTAGATAAAGTTCACATCAGGCACCCTAAAATTTGTTGAATCGAAAAGGGACACATTTTTCCTAGACACCAGTGATATCATGGGTTACATCAACAGCTAGTATACACATACAAGTAGGATTACCCTGTACAGCCAAGGTTTTTAATTAAAAAAATAAAAGAAAATGACAAATGTATTTGTAAGTGCAACCAAATATTTATCATCTGCTTATAGCTACATATATCTATATATAATGGATGCATAATACCAACTATAACTTACGGATGTGAAACATGGAAATTAACAAAACAAACTGAGAACCAACTTAGAATCGCACAGAGAGCCATGGAAAGAGCAATGTTAGGAATAACTCTAAGAGATAGAAAAAGATCAACATGGATCAGAGGGAGACTAGAGTAAAAGATATTATACAAATAATTAAGCAACAAAAATGGAGATGGGCCGGTCAACTAGCAAGAAGAGACGATAATAATTGGAGCAAAAGACTAACCGATTGGTGCCCATGGGACAGTAAACGCAGTAGGGAAAGACCGGACGCTAGATGGAGGGATGAGATAGAAAAGTGAGATGTGGCAGAGGTTAGCACAATCTAGGTCATTATGGAACGAGATGGGAAAGACCAGTAGTGGACTTGTAATGGATGATGATATACAAATGGTGACCGTACGGCCAAGGTTTTTAATTAAAAGTAAAAGAAAATAACAGATGTACTTGTAAGTGCAACCAAACATCTATCATCTGCTCATATCTACGTATATCTATATCTATATACAAATGGTGCATATACACCCGATACATGAATCTGTTAATTGGATTTGGAATTAATTGCTTCTCGAGATGAGATTCGAAGATATCGATATTAATGTCCAATGGTACCGTGAATAACGAACATAGGGATCATAATTATTTAGCAAAGTAAGATGATTATTAAAAACTAGCAGGGATTCTCGGTATTGCCTGGGGATAAAATAAGTTCCGGCACACCCCCAGGTTAGCCCCCACACACTCCCACATACAGTTTAGCATTATTTCTTCACTCGTGTTATCAAATTTGAGGTTTCTTTTTCCTGGGCAATATCTGGATTCCCTGCTAGAACTTTTATATAATTCTTTGCTGCCGATTAAACTCGAAAAGAAAAAGTTAATGTAATACTTAACTTTATTGTCCTAGAAATTTGACCCAAAATAAAAAGATTTATTTCCTATCCCATCCAGTGTCACCAATTATGGTTTGTTTTTGATCGCTAATATTACACTGTAAAGTATCACAGATTTTAGAAGCATATATAATTTACGTTAGCATAAGTTAAAAATAATTTACAGCAGAAATTTAAAGTTTATGTTAAGTATCATGTGTTATTCCCCTTAGGCAGAATAGTTCTTATCCACTTCTGCTAAAGGGTGCTGTTTTACGTTCTGGTCAACGAGCAGCCATATATTGCATTGTGTTATTAGTAGAGGAGTGAGCTCGGAAGGACACACGTGTGTGTATCGCGGACCACAGTCATTTTATGAATAAAGGACCTGTAAGTATCTCTTCTATTTGCATATTTAATCTGTTAATATCTGTCATTAAACCAAGCTTACAGTTTAGATTTTGAATCAGCAGATTTTGTCATGTTGGCAGAAAGTGAAAATGCTGGATGGTGTTTATTGTGACCTGTCAATCACAGACGCCTGGCGAAGAGGTCTAAAGGATAAACGAACACTAAAATCAGCCAGATTTTTCCATTTCCAACTAAAATAAGTATACAATATACTAAGACTCCAGAACAAATTACTTTTATTTCACATATATTATCAGATTTAATTGGCTATCTTTGATTTTGATTGGCTAAATTAGGAAGCAATCAGCCAGATCTAGCCAAAAATGGCTAATCTGGCAACTCTGATCCCACCCATTGTTTATGCTTTGCTAGCAGTGGCAGCTTCCTCCTCCCCCCCTTCAAGCAAATCTTTCTTTTTGCCCCCACCATTTTTATTTCGGCATGCACACACAGAAACAAACATTGAAACATACAACCAAATTTATATATATAAAGATAAAGAAAAGACTAGCAT
>VCCN01000272.1:971346-1000333 GCA_006491835.1 Architeuthis dux | reverse complement strand
GGGGGGGGGTAGGACGCCGCAGATCACACCTGAGCAACACTTTTGATTGATTCTTTTCATTTGCCAGACATTATACGAACACTCTTTCCCAATGAAAAGCTAAAACAAGAAAGATAAAAAAAATCAATTACATTTTTCAGATGAAATGTTAAAAGGTCAATCAATAGATTAATGTATCATTTCAAATGGCAACTTCATTTATTAAGGTTGCAAATTATTTTTTAATCACCGATTTTTAAAATTCCTTCCATTACAATTCTATAGATAGTTACCATTTGACAAACATTATTGTAGTAGTGTTGCAGTAAGTTCTTCCTTTTTTTTGTTAGAAAGAGTTTTTTTTTCTTTCTGTTAAGCCTAAACATCTGCTGTTTTTGTATAAGTGGAGTAATATTTTAAAGAAGAAAGAAAATGATGGAATTTGATAACTCAGATGCCATAGAAACAATTCAGAGAAGAGGTAAAAGTTTGTTTTTTTAAAATTGTATCGTCAAGAAGCTTTTCCACTTCTTGTATTTTTGACTTGTTTGCCAAGATAGTGTCCTCTTCATTGGCTGACGAATACTGGGCTCAATTATCAGTCAAATGAGTTATCAAAAGTCTGAAAACTGGTCAGTCTAAGACAAGAACATTAGATCAACAGAATGAAAGACACCCAGACTAGCAACGTTTAATGTGCAAGGCATCAACAGCAAATTATAGAAAATACCAACTAGACCAGGACTTACAAAAATACCAACCAGATGTAATACACCTACAAGAACCTAAGTAGAAACAACAAAAAAAGGAACTACACCATGTTTAAAGATGACAGAACACAACACGCACTGAAGGAAACTACAATGGAGAAAGATCTTGGCCTTTATATAGACAACTCACTTAACTTCACTGTGCACATACAAAATAAAGTGAATACAGCAAATAAAACACTCAGCTACATAAGACATTCATTTAAATTCATCGATGAGGAGAGCTTTCTACTGCTGTACAAGTCTCTGGTACGTCCTCATCTGGAGTTTGCTTCCTGGTCTCCTAACTCAGATGCCATAGAAAGAGTTCAGAGGAGAGCCACCAAGATCATTCTGAGATTGGGAAATATATCCTACACTGAAAGATTTAAACAACTTAATCTAGAGATCCTTGAATACAGAAGAAAACGTGCTGACCTACTAGAAGTCTATAGAATCCGGAACAACATACATAGAGTCGATACTGACATTCATTGCTCAAAATGTCCTGATAAGAAAATGCTGACTTCATCTATGTGCAGTAAAACCAGAGGACACAGCCATAAACTACAAATTCAGACAATCTCCACTGGTGTTAGAAAAGATTTCCTCTTGGCAAGAGTGGCAAATGCATGGAACAGCCTAAGTGAAAAGATGGTCACATCCGAGAATATCTATTTTAAAAAATAATCTTTAATATCTGATATCAGACATAACAACTTTAACTACCATTTTTCTTATTAGTTTAAACCCAACCCAACTACACTGAAGCTGGCTTAATGACGCAATTAACTGCTGTCAAAAAAGCCTATTTCAAGTATATTCAAGTATAAACAATAAATAACAAATGTTTGTACATAGTTTTTTTATATATTAGCTGAAAGAGTAAAGATATTTTATTTTTGAATACTAATAAAATATGCATTGCTTTGTCCTAATCAAATGATCCATTTTTGATGGCCCAGTGGTTAAACTTTGCCCATATTTTTTTATATGAATTTAACTCTTAAATTCATATTAAAAATAAAAATCTTAAATCAAGGCAGATAACTTCTGATCAGAGTTATTTCCCTTTGCACTTATAGATGAATTTTTCATTCAATTCACAAAAGAGTTCCATTTTTAAAAATTCTATTCATTGAAGATTTCCAGTGTGTTTAGGAGGGGTTTCAAGTGGTTCATGTATATAAGAGTTAAATGTTACAGCAACATTTCTTGTTGAAGCCGACAAGAAAATTTGGACAGACATTGATGTAACTGACTGAGTGATTGCAAAAGGGGATCTGTATAGTTTAGCAAGATTAAAAAATTGGCTCTCGCAGACTTTGATTTTTGTGCGTTGTATCAAGGTTTTTGATTGGATGAGAAAGATGTTAGTGTTTTGTTAATTTGTTTGCTGTTGGTTGAAAAAGGTGTGTTAGTGATGAGAATATAAACTGTAAGAATGTGTGGGTAGCTGGGTGCCAAACCGTCTTTTAGCCAAAACCAAGTTAGAAATTTTGCCAGAACCAGAAGTGTTCTCAGTTGTGACTCATTAATTGTTTCACTGAGTCAGCATGTTTTTAGCCATTGAAGTGTGAATTTCTGGTTGGCTCTTCCCAGTTGGGGTTTCGACAGGATTAAGAACTGCAACACACCGTAGAAATCTTTTAAGCTTGAAGACATAATTATTACTCAGGAGAATCTGTCATTATTCTTCACTAGTTATTACCTGTGAAAAATTCACCGATTTATATTTGAAATTATTTTTTTATTTTTATAAAAGAAACTATACTAGCATTCCAAGTGAAATCATGAATCACCACCACCCATATATGCTTGTTTTTATCTAGTAAATTAAGCAGTGGTGGTGGTAAAATTAAGTTACCTTGATGAAAATATTACCAGTATGGTTTGAACCATAAATTCATAATTAAAAAAAGATTTCTACTATGTGATCAATTAATAAGTTACTTCTCTCATGTTTTTTAGGGCTGTTATCACTAAAAAAAGTCCAAATTTTCAAAAGAAACCACTGAACATTGCAGGACACAAACTAAGGGACCAATTTAGCATAACATTATTATACAATATATATATATATAAATAATAATAAATAATTATATAACGATTCTTGTTAATACAACCAGTTTCTGATAAATGTGCCTCACTGATCTTTCATCAGTCTTGCTTCTCAAAATTTTAGAAGTATCTATTTATGCCAGACTCACAAAGGTCATGTAAAATGTAATAATCAGAAAGATTAAAAGGCAGATAGAAACTGTCATAGTCATGGACATGGTTACACAGAGGACACCTGAAAAGAGGTATCTCTTATCATTGCAGCCCAGAACAAAACCAAAATGGTTAAGATTTGGATGAGGGTTTAAAATGTTCACGCTCCTGGGCAGACCCGTGCAGGCCCCATGTTAAAATTGGCACATATAAAAAATAAAAAATAAGAGAATTCATAAAAGAAATAAAATCGGACCAAAGGGGACATAATTCAAGTGCCCAGTTTAGCATTAGTTACATTGTAAATAGAATTCCCTCCTAAAGGTGAACATTTTTTTTTCTTCAAAACTGACACTTTTCCAGAGATAATAGTCTTATTGATGAAGAGCACAAAGATTTCTTCAGATTAAATTTTTGTCTCTGGCGTTTGAAAATGCTGGAGACTATGATTCGCTACTGATTAAAAAATGTTGTTGTTCGTGTTTTAAAAGTGGGTAACTTCTTTATTTTGTATGCTCACTTCGCACAAATGTCCTTGGGAAAGGCATATATCCATATCTTCCCCTCTGCCAATATGTCATGGACCAGCATGGCAGAGTAAGACCCATCATCCCATGTTTCCTTACTTGGGGAAGGGAGGTCTATGTCCTTTTAAAGGGCCTGGCAAACCAGAAATGGATTGTGACAGATTGCTTATGTAAAAAATAAAGGAGAGTGGAAGAAGACAGCTTAAAGTAATGCGACCCTCGTCTCCCCCTCCCCACAACACCCTGAGTATAAGTGGAAGATAAAAAAAGAGGATACTGAGAAAGGTGCTGGAGATTTTAGGAGATTTGCTGTCACTCAGTCTTCAGCAATAACCAGCAGACATCTGGTGTAAACATGCAAATGTATAATATA
Source organism: Architeuthis dux (assembly GCA_006491835.1). Lineage (NCBI taxonomy): Eukaryota > Metazoa > Mollusca > Cephalopoda > Oegopsida > Architeuthidae > Architeuthis > Architeuthis dux. The sequence continues at coordinate 996,491 of VCCN01000272.1, read as the reverse complement.
TATATAAAAAGAGCCGTGTGTCACACATAGCATCCATCAGCCCCTCACCCTTCCTACCCTCTTATTAAACTACCTACCTTTCTTTCTCCCCTCTTTCTGTACGTGTTTGTCACACTTTATTTCTCTTCTCCTTTCTGTGCGTGTGTCACACTTATAGTATCAGTGGCAGCCATCAGCCGAGCCTGCTGTTGTACACTCATGATAACCTTCAGCAAAGAAACAGGTCCTGGATCTTTCTATAAATAACAAGTAACTTGATATCGGGCTTAATGGTTGCCGTGGGCGTCTTTTAAGCGAGTAGGTATAATTGGGCATTTTATTTAATGTCTTTGTGTTGAGAAATACTTTACATCCAGATTCACAACGGAGAAGTTTTGAATTTTCCAAAATAAAACAAGTTAACCTTCCTTAAAATGGACATAGTAACAACTAGCATTCCATGGGAAATTATGAATCACCGCCACCCATATATGCTGTGTTGGGGGTGATCAATTAAAAAGTTGGGAAAAGGTATCATCAATGAATAAGTTACTCCTCTCGCCTTTTGTTTTGTGATCATGAAAGGTCTGAATTTTCAAAAAATATGCGGGCACAAATTAGTGACCAATTTAGCATACATTTACATTGCATATTGAACCCCCCACTAAAACCCTATTTTTTTTTGGGGGGGGGGGGTAAAAAAAAAACATTTTCTGCACTCATTGAGGGGACTGTGTTTGCAAAATTTCAAGTTTCTACTATGCACGGTTAGGGCTGGACGAAGTACAGATACATAGATACATAGATACATGTAAATGTCAGAACACATGAATAACCTAAACCCAGCAATAAACCAGTGTTGTGGGTAGCAGTGGTTAATAATGATAATGCATTGCACCTATTATTCAGTGTTTACCTACATCCTATAATGAAAAGCACCTTCGGCAACTAAGAACTTCATTAAGCTCATTGTGCCCAATATCACCTGAAGGTGAATATTTATCTTCTAAATTTTATTGTATATTCCAGCATATAAATGGACTAGCTAGCTAGATCCACAAACCATTATTACTGTAGTTTGATCCTCAATAGGTGTCCCCACACTTTTGGCCTTTTGTCAGGCTAAGCTTAGTAAATACCTAACATGTCTGGCTATTCCAGAGTCAAACTCTGCTCCTACTTCTACTTCCTTGCATAATTCTACTATAGATTTTGGAGGTATGTAAGACTTGTCAGTTTAGCACAGGTGGTAACACACCATGTTAGAAATCACCTGACTGCGAGTTCAAATCTGAAATGAAATGCTGATTTTATATGTCAGTTTATTCCCCTATTTTTGGTGAGGATTGTTCTTGTTTTTGTTTCATAGGAAAGTAATGCCAACTCTGACAATAAAAGATTATATAACTAGTTTATTACCAATGAAAAGATTCATGGATACATTTTAATTTCTATGAGATGATTCTTTTTAGAAAAGATCATCAGAAACTTATTCTTTATTCCTGACTAATGTTGCTTATTAAATGGTCATAGCAGGGGTGAATCCAGCCTGTTGAACTGACTATCTTCCACAATTTTTTAGAGGGGTTAAAAGTTATGTATCCAAGATTGGCTAAAATTGCGTTCCAGGGCATACATCTACTGAAATTAAGATAAATAAAAATGTTCGGAAAAATCCTGAGGGTCTTGAAGGTTGTCATGTGTTGAGAAGAAAAGATTTAAAACTTAAAAGACGCTCAGAAAACAGCCGGAGTACTGCGACAAAAAGCAACAAAAATAAGATGAAAGCAAAGTCTGTCAAAAATTACTAATGACAATGCATTGTCTAAGAAATTTGGACATGGTAATTTTTGGTAGAATATTCTGTACTCTTTAAAATAATGCGAATTTAAGATGGAACACAAATTTGGACAAGATAATTTTTTGGTAGAAAATTCTGTACCCTTTAAAATAATGCAACTTTTAAGAGGGAACACAAATTTTGTTTTTCAATCTTTCATTTATACTCGATTTGTCATGGGGGGAGGGGGTAGAGACGGTGGTGGCATAATTTAATCTGACAGTTTTTTTTATTCTCCTTTATTATACTTGAGCAATTTATTACAATCTACTTCTGGCTTGCTAGGCCTGTTGAAGCTGCACCAGAGCCTCGTTACCATAACCATACATTTCAGGAACACGTTCCCTACTCTGTCTGTTGAAAGCCACTCACGACACTGGATAAAGGGTTGGACACTACTGTCTCCTAGACTGGTTGCCAACCAAGGCTGAAGGACCCAGTCTCCCAACTATTTACCCATAGCTAGGTGGAGAAGAGATGAATTCATGCCTTTTCCCAAGAGCATTAATGCAAAGTGGATGCAAACTGTCTAAGCCAGACTTTGAACTCAGTTTGTCAATTCAGTTTTCCATGCTAACCATTAGGCCACGTTCACCTCCTACAAAAATATTTAACGAAACATTTTTTAACAAGAGGTTGTGTTATTTGTTTTGGCTATTTACTATGTCCATGCCTAATTCATATTAAAGCCTCAGATTAACAACATGAATGCATTTTAGAAGCTACTGCTTTGGAAAAGGGTGGCCAATATAAACCAAGACTTTTATAAAGACAATCCACCACAATCAGCAACTTCCATAGCAATAATGAAGCGAGTGGTGTTCCGTCCGTGGTTGCCAGGTAAACAGACAGACTTGATGTTTGTAGAAATTCAACCCCCCCCCCCCTGGGTTTGTCTGGAATAAATGAGATTGCAGAATATCTGTTCTTGGAAATTGCTACTCTGCCTACGGATAATAAAACGGTCTCATTTTGTTACATGCTGAATTATAGGAAAACGTTGTGAGTCTGTCTCTCTATGTGTGAGCTGCTACCCAAAAGTTCAGGGATCTCCGCATAGTACGCAGGAATGAATGTACTACAGAATTTGCTACTACTCTTTGTGAGTGCACTAAATATATGCCAAAGGGGACTATTTTGAAGGAGATGGTGGAAACTAGATGTTAGGGTGAGTAATCTTTTTCATGGTCAAATTCCTCTAACTTTATATATATATAAATAAAAGTGATTACAAGTATGCATCACAAATCTGCAAAATTGTAATAGATCTGATGGTGATAATATTAATTAAAAAATAAAAACTAGCCTAAGGATATAAATAATAGCTAATGACAAAACAAACATAATATAGAAAATCTATGAAGAATAATTAGATTAATGATGAGGAATAAGAATGTAAAAATAATTTCACACAGAAAGGCCAGAAACACTTTAAAAAAAAAAAACAGATAAGGGACTGCAGGTCAGAGGTCAATGCTGTAACCCTTGAAGACGGCTGCCTGATGGATGGCCAAGATAAACCAAACAGCAATAAAACTGTCAAATACCCCACATTGAAGATAGATTACCACATCAAAAAATAAAACGCCCACAAAAAGAACTAGGCACACATTTGACAATCCTAAGCAGCCAATTATGGACATGAACGAATTTCACCATTAATAATGAATCTATATAAGAAATTAACTAAACACTAGTAGCTGTTCATCTGATGTTTGTTGGTTTGAACAATACTCATTGGACAAATGATCTTATACCAATTTAACATACTTAAATTTTGTCCTCAAGCATATTTATTTATTCAAGAATCTTGCCATCAACAGGGCCACTTGTAAGGTCACCATTTCAGAGAAAGGAAAAAACAAAATTATAGATAAAGAAAAATGGATGGATCTAAGATATATTGGAGGTGTGAGAATTTATTCAGCGAGAACAAAACCATCTAAAAGCAAGGCTGGATCAAGCAAGTGCAGGGGCTGTAGCCTATGTTATAAAGGGGCCCTACATTTTTTAAAAATACACATAATATTAAAACACATACATTTTTTACTTGCATAGTAAAGTAATTGATTTTTTAATTTGTTTTACAGCCAGATAATATGACAAATATGACAAATATGTCTGATCTAATGAAATACTCTCGGATCGTGTGTTCGCTTGCTGAGAGAATGGGGATAGAGAAGAATGATGTTTTGGGGGTGATAGTATTGGCACTTGCCCCAAAATGCCATATTAGGTTCATGGCTAGAAAATAGGTCAAACGGCTGACCAAGAGAACAAAGAGAATGCGTTCGACCAATCGGAGTGTTTTTAAGGGTGCACTGTGATTTTAACTCGGGTGTCAGTTAGTCGATTGGACACACAACAGTGACAGGTCAACAGCTAGGAGTTTCACTCCTCACCCAGTGGGTGCGGGAGAAAATGGGAGGAAGAAGCGAATGTGGCCTGATTTGAACTGCTATCATCACTGTCAGTCCTTCAGTAACGTAACTAGGAAAATTTCAACAAAACAAAATCCAATACCCTGATTGATCCGCGAACTGGCCTTGCATCGAAGCTATCAACGGAAATAAAAGGAACCCACATTGTCCTTGAAATTAATGATTTTTCTCATCTTTATCTCTGACCACGTGTATGAACAAACTGTGTTTGTTTCCCTCCACAGATAAACCTCTTGCATAAATGTGCAGCACTGGAATGAGACATCTCATCAGCGAGAAGAAATATTGGTTGCATATCAACATGTTTCTTTTTGATATAATGTAACATTGACATTTCAGTAAAAGTATTACTTCATTTTCATTTGACCTACGTGTATCGTTGTATATGTATCACATAGATACCACACAATGTTAAAATAATAACCCTAATTAAAGGTGATAATTGGCTAAAATCGCTAACCTTAAACACCCAATTGAAGGCAGTATAATACTATAGCAATAGAGCGAGTGCAGAATCACTGAATCGGAACTGATAGCTTGCAAGCATTTAGCGCAGGGCCCTTGAAAATGCGGGGACCCTAGCATATGCTACATAGTTAATCCAACACTTTCCAAAAGTTTGGCGTTTTTTTAATTATTAAATGTATTTAAGTAATTAATCAATTAATAATTATTTAATACGCTTAATATACCAGTACCTTGACTGAAGAGGATATTGTTAAGTGTGGGACTTCTTGACTTTATGTTAAGTGTTTCTATTATTTGCAATCTATTAGTGCAGTATGCAGGTATTGTCTATGTCACGGCGCAGGCTGGCCCTTAGAAAAAAGCAAAGATAAGAAGAGGGCGAAGGAAGTCTATACTTCCTCGAAGGTAGTATCTTCATTCATTGGATTTAAAACAACCCGCCTAGGCTGGGAGCTTGTAGTAGCAAACATGCTTCCAACTTACTCCGTCCACACCACAGCCTCTACTGTCCTACTGCCGCTGCCGCTGCTGCTGTCACTGGCTCTACTACTGCTGCTGCTACTCCCACCGCCACTACTACTACTACTACTACTACTACTACTCCTCCTCCTCTCTCTCGGTGCCGAATTCAAACTCCCAGGGAAACAGGATCTTCCAGAACCTTTCTTTGTCCCTCGCACGGCAAAACTTTCAACTCTCTGACGATACGGTGACTTCACTGTATCTTCCCCTGTTTTCATTCTTCCGTTCTCTCAAGGGACTTTAACTCATCACGACTCAAGAGTTTGCTCCCTTCCATTCTTTCACAGTCTACAAGTATTTTGTGAATGGGAGTATTGTTGTTTAGTGGTTTGTGTATTTTTATATGTGTTCTTATTGCACTTTGATCTGAGACGTGGCAGGTTAAGCGTTGTGATAAAGTTGTCTTAGTATGTCCAATATAAGAGGTAGATAGCTGTTTATGATAGAGGACACAATCTCCCAAACGGCAAGTGAACTCATATACAACATTAGTCTGGCTGATTCGGGACTTCTCACAATTATTAATTTTATTGGTTTGTCTTTTTCAACTGGGGAAGTGTATTGTTTTATGATATTTCTGATTGCTGACTCGTCATGTTTATAATTGTTGTGGATTTGGTTATAATAAAATAAATGTATAGTATTTGTATTGCTTTCGTTGTCGTTAAGGTTTATAGTTTTGCTATTGAGCTTGGCAAGGGCTAATTTGATTGTTAATAATATAGTTAGGAGAACCATTGTTTAATAGAGTTTGTTTTATGTTGTTGAATTCTTTATAGAATACATACTGTGAAGAGGAGATTAGATTTGTTCTGTTGATTAAGTTCTTGATGACTGCTATTTCATATCTGTGCTGGCATTTACTTTTATAGTTGAGCTGACAAGAGGTTTTACTTATAGGTTTTTGTATACTGAAGTAGTGAAATGCTAGTATTCCAAGGGAAATTATGAATCACTGCCACCCATATATGATGTGTTGGGGGTGATCAATTAAAAATTTGAATAAGTTACTTCTCTCGCCTTTTGTCTGAAGGTCTGAATTTTCAAAAAACAAACGGGCACAAACTAGTGACCACTTTAGCATAAACTTACATTGCATTTTGAGCCTCTCTCTAAAAACCTATTTTGGATGGGAATTTTGAAAAAAAACAAAAAAACAAAACATTTTCCCTACTGATTGAGGGGAGCAAAATTTCAAGATTCTACTATGAGCAGTTAGGGCTGGCCGAAGTTCAGATACATAGATACATATAAATGTCAGAAGACATGAATAACCTAAACCCAGCAATAAACCAGTGTTGTTTGTAGCAGTGATTAATAATGATAATGCATTGCATCTAATATTCAGTGTTTACCTACATCCTATACTGAAAAGCACCTTGAGCCACCAAGAACTTCATTAAGCTCATTGTGCTCAACTTACATTGCATATTGAACCTCCCTCTAAAATCCTATTTAGGAGTGGAATTTAAAAAAAAAAAAAATTTCCGTACTCATTGAGGGGAGTGTGTGTGCAAAATTTCAAGTTTCTACTATGGACTGTTAGGGCTGGGCAAAGTCCGGATACATAGAGGCATATAAGTGTCAGAACACATGAATAACCTAAACCCAGCAATAAACCAGTGTTGTGGTTAGCTGTGATTAATAACCATGGTCTTTTATATTCAATACCTATTCATTTTTTATTCCCCAAATACAAGAGAAAGAATAATATCTAAACAAAAGAATTCAAACAAAAATCAGGGATTTCTTCTGCTACAAAGATGAGTTCAAAATAATTTGTCTCTTTCATTTATTAAATATTAGGTTGTTACATATTAAATGTCGTTTTTTGAATACTAAGATGAAGGATGATATAAACGACAAAAAATGGTAAATATTTAATCAAAATATGAACCATAACCTTTTCCCAACAATCCTCTATTGATGATATGCCATCTGAATACACTTCTGCTACAGAAGATGAGTTCAAATTAATTCTGTGCACAAGGGACATATTTGTAACAGAAAGACCATTTTTATGAATGTTTGAAAATATGTACATTATTAATAACTAGAAGATTCTGGGAAATCCCATGAGAAAGAAATGGTGGCAATGGTACTTTTAGGTTGGTATGTATGAAATGTCATTTTTTGAATAGTGAGATGAAGAAAAATGATATAAACAACGAAAAACGGTAAATATTTAATCAAAATATGACTCATTCGACACAATAACCTTTTTCAAGGATTCTCTAATTATAACATGCCATCTCTATGGAATTCTCTAGGTTTAGTGGTCACAGTTTCAGTGAAAGCATGAATTAGGGCTTCCCTATTATTAAACATTTTATTATGGAAAATGCTTGAAAAGATTGTAATCTGTTGGAGAAATGTCAAGTGAGCTTGGAGTGTGCTGCAAGACTTCATATCGGTTTAAAGATAGACAGGAGATATCATTCATCATAATGACCTTTTGGACTCAAAGCTACCAGCGTGTGCTTGGCTGACAGTAGCATCTGGTTTTTAAAATATTAAATATAAACTAGAAAGCACTGTCACTAAAAACTGAATGAAAAACAGTTTACAAATAATTACGATGCAGGGGAGGTAACGGTGGGAAACTCCTGGATCCACCCTAAAGTTTAATCAATTCTTCCTTAGACCAAGGCCCCACCAATCTTTAAAAATGTCATTGAAATTCATTGAGAACTTTTGGAGATATTGTGTTGACAAACATGAGTGATTACATAAATGTATGGAAATAAAATGATAAAATATCTTTCAATTTCAAAATAAATTCTTGGATCGGCCCCAAAATTTAACCAATTCTTCCCAACCCCATGGTCTACCCTTGCTTAAAATTTCATTGAAATTCATTGAGAGCTTTTGGCGATATTATGTGGACATATAGCTACGCTGCAGGGGAGGCAATTGTAAAAAGAAAGATCCTGGATCTGCCTTAAAATGTAAGTGATGCTTCATTAGCCCATAGCCCACACTTCAGGAAAATCTCATTGAAATTCATTGAGAATGTTTGGAGATATTGCGTGGACAAACTGACAGACTAGCATTCCAAGGGAAATTATGAATCACTGCCACCCATATATGCTGTGTTAGGGGTGATCAATTAAAAAGCTGGAAAAAGGGGTGATCAATGAATATGCTAATTCTCTCGCCTTTTGTTGGGCTGTGATAAACAAGGTCTGAATTTTTTTTAAAAGATGTTTTCTTTTTTTTTCTTAAATCGGGCACAAACTAGTGACCAATTTAGCATAAACTTACGTTGCATATTGCCCTCCCCCCAAAAAAAACAAACAAACTTTCCCTACTCATTGAGGGGAGTGTGTGTGCAACATTTCCAGTTTCTACAATGAATAGTCATGGCTGGGCGAAGTCTGGATACATAGATAAATACATAGATAGATATAAATGTCAGAACACATAAATAAACTAAACCCAGCAATAAACCAGTGCTGTGGAGAGCAGTGATTAATACAAATGTGTGCAAAATTTCCAGTTTCTACAATGAACAGTTAGGGCTGGGCGAAGTCTGGATACATAGATACGTAGAAACATAGATACATATAAATGCCAGAACACAACTTAAACCCAGCAATAAACCAGTGCTGTGGAGAGCGGGGATTAATACAAGTGAATACTTATACCTCTTCCATTTCGTTAAAATACTTTTTTTAAATAATGACTGTCACCAATCAATTTAGACAGCATTGCAGCCGAACACAAGCCAGGTGCAATTTGCTTACGCTAAACTGCACAGCATTGCCTTCAACAAATCGCAGCAGGCCTTTCCTCAGTTTCTTTCATCAGCCACACCTTTCCGAATGGATCAGCTCTGAGCTTTTTGTGCACACGGAACCAGAAGGTGTGGGAAACTTATTGACATTTCTCGTTTCACTTTAGGGGGGATTGTTTTGCCTCAATGGTTGCAATAGTATGCCAAGATCTTAAGATCTTGTCCCAGAAAAAAATCAAACAAAAAGAATCAATGTGAGACTGTTTCTTCTGTTAACGTCGGATACAGGTGTTCAGCAGTAAGACAGGTCTGGTTAGTCACTCAATAGAAACCGTCCCCGTGACCAATGTCTTTTGGCAGCATGCCGTGTCGGGGGTGATCAATTAAAAAAAATTGGAAAAAAGCGGTAATCAATGAATTAATTACTTCTCTTGCCTTTAATGGGCGTGATGACTAAAAAGTCTGATTTAAAAAAACAAAAAAACAAGCATGAACACAGCCGGACATAAAATAAGGGACCAATTTAGCATATACTTACATTGTAAATTGAACCCCCACTAAAAACTTATTGGGTGGGATTTAAAAAAAAAAAAAAATTTTTCTAGACATTTTCAGCCCTCTAGCTCCATTGTTTTGTGGCCTGTACACCAGTCAGGTTTCTTCAGTTTTAAGTGAGTCTGACTAAATTGATGTTGACAGTTTTGGTTGACGGTTTCGAACAAACAGAAAATCATTGCGAGACTGTTTCTACTAACACAGATTCTTCTGCTAACGTTGGGTACAGGTGTTCAGCAATAAGATATCAATGCATTGCTATTGACTTTCTTTTATAGAAAAGCTTTGCAAATGATATTACTCTCATCATCAGCAGCAACCATGAGTCCACTGCTGGACAAAGGCCTTCCATGTTGACCGTAACTGTGCTAACCTCTGCCATGTCTTACTAGCAAACCTTTCGATCTTGTCTTTCCATCTTATGTCTGGTCTTCTCTTACTGTGTTTGCTATCTCTTGGGTACCAATCTGTTAACTTTTTGCACTGCTTTCCCCTCTTCTTGCTATGTGTCCAGCCCATCTCCATTTTTGCCACTAAATTACCTCTATGATATCTTTTATTCTGGTCTGCTCTTGGATGTTGATCTTTTTCTATCCCTTAGAGTTATTCCTTACATGGCTCTTTCCATTTCTCTTTGTTTAATTCTGAGTTTATTTTCAAGTGGCTTTGCTAGTTTCCATGTTTCACATCCATACATCATAGCTGGTATTATACATTCATTGTACACTTTACTTTTAAGCATATTGGCAAGGTGCCTTTCAATATGTCTCTATGTTTACTAAATGCTTTCCAACCAATCGTTATACATCGTTTTATTTCGCTTTCATGGTCTTTCTCTAACTTTATCAACTGAATTAAGTAAATGTATTCCTTAACCTCTTTCAAATCTTCACCCTCTATTTTTATGATCTTTTTCGGGAGGTTATTGATGAACATTATTTTGATTTCACTATAGAAATGCATTAGAGATGAGAAAAACAGGATTGTCAGTGGTCAGGAATTAAAAACTAGTGTTACTGACAGAATAGGGTTATTATTAGAAACCATCAAACAAAACATGAGTTTTTAAGTTGGTCTGGCTGGCTGGCTATGTATGTACAGTTGAAGTCAGAAGTGTACATACACCTTAGCCAAATACATTTAAACTCAGTTTTTCACAATTCCTGACATTTAGTCCTAGTAAAGATTCTGTGTCTTAGGTCAGTTCAGATCACTAGTTTATTTTAAGAATGTGAAATGTCAGAATAATAGTAGAGAGAATGACTTCTGACTTCAACTGTATGTATCATGCCTACAGAATTTTTGAAAATTCCACCACTAAATAGGTTTTTAGTGTGTGTGTGTGTGGGGGGGGGGCATTTTGCAATGTAAGTTTATGCTAAATTGATCCCTTAGTTTGTGTCTGGCAGCATTTACACTTGTTCTTTTGAAAATTTGGACTTGTTTGTGATCAGTGCCCAACAAACGGTTAGAAAAGGAACTTATTCATTGATCACCCCCTTTTCCAATAGATCACCACCAACACGGTATGCTGCCAAAAGACATTGGTCGCATGACAGTTTCTATTGAGTGACTATCCAGACTTGTCTGGAAGAAAGTCAGGGGAGAAAGGACAGTTTTATAAGAGGGTATCAAGAGAGAGGAAAGAAATGTTAGGTAGTTTTATAAGAGGGTAAGAAAGGAAACTTGGGTAGTTTAATAAGAGGGTCGGAAGTGAGAGGGGTGAGAGAAGAAAGTTAGGTAGTTTACTTAGGGTGTAGGAAGATTTAACATATAATGAGGTTAATTAGTTCAGGTCTAATTAATTAAGATCCGACTCCTCTGAAAATCTCTAAACCATTATAAGTTTGTTTACTTCTAAATGTGAAGTAATTGTAGTAGTAATTTTGAAGTGGTCCAGTTACGATACTATGCTATGAATTTTCTTACAAAATACCTTTCTCATAAGAAAATACATTCAAAATGGAATACATCTCTAAAGATTTATTGAAATCATCGAATTAGTATATTTTTTTAATTTAAAATGTGTTTGAAAATTGGGCTAAAATTTCCAAATGCAAATTCTACTAGTTCACCAATTCATGAGTGTAAACAAGTTTTCAAACCCGATTATCTCCGGTTTTATGTTGTCTAGAGAAATAATTTTTAGTTGATAATTTTCTGCAAGCTTTCTTTTGTGAATAACACAAAGATTATTACAATACAATTAATAGATTTCAATTTACAGACGTTTTCATCGACACACTCTCTTAACTCAGATTCCATTCATTATATCTGATATCAGGTTTAGCGAGGGTTCACAGTGTTGTGTTATTAACAATAACATTCATGACAGTAAGTACAAACATGGTATTAGATGTAAGAGTCTTGTAGCTGCATGTTCACAATATTAAAAATGACAGATATTGACTATTCAATGGCATCACTTTAAGCAACTAGCTGTTTATGTGATTTTTGTTAAGCAAATATAGACATAGAAAAGTGAAACAGAAAATTCTGGCCATAGCAAAAAATAAAACAATAATCATAGTTGAAGACCACACTGGAAAAATGATCAAACTTCAGTTTTTGCATTTTTTAGTTACTACTCCTACTAGATTTGACTACAGTTAAACTGTATCGTTATTTACAATACAACTGTAAAAACGATCAGACTCAACGGTTATTTAGCTTTTAAGTTTACCCATCCACTATAAGAACTATTAGGTTTTGAAGTTTAAAATCCAAATTACTCAAAATGATAAAAACGTGAGTTTGATCATTTTTCCAGTGTGGTCTTCAGTTGTATTTTGATACCCACACCCTATTAGCCAAATTTGCTCCTAAATGACTCCAGAATTAAACATATCAATGTACATTATATGGTAATAACTATAATGACATTTATTAGTGAGAGCCTATATTTGCCCGGCGTCGGTGTGAGCGACTGCTAAACGAGCAGCCTAAATCATAAATGTGAATAAAGAAAAACTTCGTGCAGGGCTTTTTTCACATTTACGATTTAGGCCGCTCGTTTAGCAGTTGCTCACACCGACGCCGGGCAAATATAGGCTCTCACTAATAAATGTCATTATAATTATCATATTCTGGCGATTGGATATAAATTTATCCATCATTTGATTTCATTATATGGTGGAAAATATTATGCAGGTAAATTTCCACTTTATGATTCTCTTTTCATAGCACTGTTTTAAAACTATAGCCTTAATAAAAAAAATAGGTAAGCCATAAGTAGATTTCAAACTCATTATATAGAATATAACGTCTTTGGTTTATCACACATCCTTAGACTTTCTTTCCGAATAATTAGCAGATGCAAAGACACATCGGTCTGCATTGTTCGATGCCATTATACTTGATGAAGGATGAAACCAAGGAAACGCATCCTGCAGAATTGTCACTCTTCAGTGATGAGGAGAAAATCCCCATCTTTTATTGAGAGTATAAAATGATGGTGACAGGAAATGAGACAGCCGTGCGATTGGCCAGTTCCTGCTTTTGGCATTTCTGAACTGCTATTTGAAGACAATTAATCCCAATAGTGAAGATAATGGTTAGTTAGGAAATATATAAAAGACATGAATCAATTGCAAGAACTCAGGCAGGATGAGTATTAAGGTGCTAGGATTATTATGACAGATATCAACAGATTTAAAATGCAAACAAAAGACGTACTCATACAGATCCAATTTATTAATACATTTATGTATTTACAACAAAGCAGTCAACCACACGTGCGTTTCCTTAATCTTTACAAAAACATTATGGCTGCTCGCTCACCAGAACGTAAAACAGCGCCCCCTTACTGGAAGTCGATAAGTGCTCTCCTGCCCAAGGGGAATAACTAAAGATACTTAACAATTCGGTTTCAGAAAATTCGGTAGAAACATTTATGGAAATTTCTTTTTTAAAACGAAATTAAAAAGGTAGCAATTAATGGAAGACCATCATAATATAAAGTTTTACTAAAAACAGGTCCGGTTAGTCACTCAATAGAAACCGTCATGTGACCAACATTTTTTGGCAGCATGCATTTTTAGGGATGATCAATTAAAAATAGGAAAAAGGGGTGATCAATTAATAAGTTACTTCTCTCGCATCTTGTTGGGCAGTGATCACTAAAAGAAAAAGTCTGAATTTTCAAAAAACAAGTGGACATATACTAATGATCAATTTAGCATAGACTTACATTGCAAATTGAAGCCCCAACTAAAAACCTATTGGTGGGGATCGGATTTTCAAAAACAAACAAAAACAAAAAACGTTTTTTAATGACATAATAAGGAGTAAATGTTTAAATTTTCAGTCCTCTAGCTCCATTGGTGCAGTCTGTAGGCATGATACATACATAGCCAGCCAGACCAACTTAAAAACTGAAGAAACCTATGTTGATATTGACAGTTGTGGTTGACAGTTTCTCATAGGCAAAAAGTTGCTTCACATTCTTACAAAAGGAGGTTTGTGTAAATTGAATTCAAATCAGAATTTTAATAGGATTTCAGATGCTGACAAGTTGGTTGGCAGCCATTTTAAGAAATTTTCAGAAATGCATTGCTAATAATTTAACTATAGAAATGCATTGAAATGTTCAGCCTTCTAGCCTGTACATGTCATACATACATAGCCAGCCAGACCAACTTGAAAACTGAAAGAAACCCATGTTGACAGTTTTGGTTGATGGTTTCTAATAGTTGATTAAAAATAAGAGAATTCAATCCAAGAAAATTTAGTCTTAGGAAGTTCAGTCTGTTATTTAAAATAGACATGAATCGGCTGCAAGAACTCAGACAGGATAAGCCAATAATGGCTTTAAAATATAGGAGCTATTTAAAAGCGGAGGTTATGTTGGATTCTTTTTTTATTAAATTGATAAAAGTATTTAAAACTGGAAATGACTTTTACCTTTTTTTCTGTATCATTAAAATATATGAATTTTCTATTCTTTTTAAAAAAGCGTGAATGCTGCCGGACACAAACTAAGGGATCAATTTAGCATAAACTTAGATTGCAAAATAAACTCCCCCACCCCTCACTAAGGAGTAAATGTTAAAATTTTCAGGCCCGTAGCTCCATTGGTGCAGCCTGTACACATGATAGATACATAGCCAGCCAGACCAACTTAAAAACTGTAGAAACCTATGTTGACAGTTTTGGTGACAGTTTTTGTTGATGGTTTCTAATTATTTTGCAACATTCTGAGTCTTTCAATGCAGGTTTGCCGCTGCCATCCAAAAGTAAAGTGTTCCTATAAAAGCTGTCCGTAAATCAAGCTAGCGGAAACGTGGAGAATCAATTACCAATAATTTGTATGGGAAAATCTTTTTAGCGTTCCCAGACCCCAAAAATGGTTAGGATGATATGTCAGGATGAGTTATTGGAGGTTGTGTTGTTGGGAGGTACAGGAGATTGGGGTGTAGAAGAGAGAGGAAAAGAGTGTGCCCTGCCTCTATAATGGCTTGCTGCAAAACAAAAGCTGAACGCTACTTTTGCTTTTTGCTGTTTTGGAAAATGTGGCGTAAAGCTTTTGAAAAACAGGGATTGCCTGGATTTGAATTCTATTGGATGATTTTATTTTAGGAAATAAACTAAAAAAACTTGTAACAGTGGAAGAGTCCATTGTTTCAAATGGTGTGCAGGAGATATTTTTATCAGCAAAATTCTTACCTTTATGTGGAAGAGTCCATAGTCAAGGACAGTGAACCAAGAAAATCACACTCTTCATCAGGGCCTCCGAGAGGAATTTTATATGGCAGTGCAAAGATGTTTTCTTCCCCCCAGCCATATACACTGCACAAACACCCTTGTCTTTTAGCCATCCTGCTTTCAACGGTTATAACCCTTTTAGCATTCCATACTATATTCACCCACCAGTTAAACGAGAGTCAATCTATTTTATTAATGGACATGTCATATAGACTTATAAGTTTCAATACACAGCTCTCCCACCAAAAATCTGGGCCCTCCGGTACCCGGTGCAATGTACCCCTCTCTCGGAGGACTTGCTGTTCATTACATAAGTAGATGAATAGCCTGCAAAAACTCAGGATAAGCTTTAAAGCATGGAGTTATTCAAAAGATTCAGTGTATTTGGGCTGGGTTTAAACTAATAAAAAAAAAATGGTAGTTAAATTTGGTATGTCTGATATCAGAATAAAGATTATTTTTCTAAATATTGATATTCTCGGATGTGACTGTCTTTTCACTTAGGCTGTTCCATGCGTTTGCCACTCTTGCCGAGAGGAAATTTTTTTCTAACACCAGTGGAAGTCTGAATTTGTAGTTTATGACTGTGTCCTCTGGTTTAATGACTGTTAAATCTGTATCATTAAAATATATGAAGATGCACTATAAAATTTCAATGGGTCTATTTAGTATTATTCATTTTATTGAAAAAAAAAGAAAAAAAAACTCAAAACAGAAATACAATTATTATTTTTTGAATAATATTTCCTTCATCTCAATTTTAGTTGTTTTACATCGCAACTACTCAGACCGTCTGAGTAGTTGTACAAAATACAAAAAAATATCAACATTTGACCAAAACCATTTACGATAATATACCGAAACATAAGAAATGAATATCACTTAAACAATTCATAAGAATTTTATGATGGCATCCGCACAAATACCTTCTGGCCAGGTCTGCTGATCAATTTGAAACATTCTTTGTGTTTAAAGAAGCCATTAGTCAAATGTTCTTCATTTCCTTTTGTTTATTGCTCAACCATTTGAAATATTTCTCACGGTTCATTAACGCTTTGACTGCCACAAGGCATACACGTGCCTCTCATGACATGCTATATTAATCTAAAATAAATGAAATACTTGTGGCATTTAATTAATCTTTACTACTTTTTATCCTCATCTTAATTTTTAGTTGTTTTTATCACATCTGTGACTCGGGCTGTCAGTCTATGATAAAAAAAGTGATAACTAAAAACAGGTCTGCTTAGTCACTCAATAGAAACTGTCATGTTACCAACATCTTTTGGCAGCATGCCATGTTGAGGGTGATCAATTAAAAAAAGGAGTGATAATGAATAAGTTACTTCTCCCACCTTTTGTTGGTCTGAATTTTCAAAAAGCAAGCGGGCACAAACTATGGATCAATTTAGCATAAGCTTACATTACAAATTGAATCCCCCACTACAAAAATATTTAGGGGAAATTTTCAAAAAACAAAAACGTTTTTCCTAGATATAATAAGGAGTAAATGTTGAAGATTTCAGACCTCTAGCGCCATTGGTGCAGCCTGTACGCATGATGCATACATAGCCAGCCAGACCAACACAAACACTGAAGAAACCTATTGTGACATTTTTTGTTGACGGTTTCTAATATTTGTGGAATGTTGCATCAATTTAAACATTTTTTTTGGTCACATAATCGTAAAAAAACAATTTTTTCTATAGTTTTGAGAATGGTCATTAACATTCAAATAGTTCTTTGAACGATTGAACTCGTTGTTTGTGTTGTTAACACCATATTTCGGCCAATCCATTCTTCATTACCCCATCACATTCAGATATTACACCTGAGAAAGGCCGAAGAATGGATCGGCTGAAACATTGTGTTAACAACACAAACAACAACAACAAGGAGTTCAATTATCCAAAGAACTATTTGAACGTATTTTTTTGTTTTGATTTTTGATTCTTAAGCAGAAAAAATATAGAGAATTATTTTTTTTCATTTTTCTGTAAATTTTCAAAACGATTGAAGAAACCATAATAGTTAACAAGTTTATCATTTGAAACACTTGACTGAATTAAAACTTGTTTTAGTAAAAAATTATAATTTAATTTAATGCTTTTTTATTTATTTATTTATTCCTTTATGTGTGTCTGGTTAAATACGATGAACAAGGAATATCTTTATGAAATTTTTCTTGTTTCCGTACAAGAGAACGTATGTTTAGATCCATGGAATATAATAGTTGTCCAAAAGTGTTATCATACAAAGCTCCCTGACCCTGGTCAAAGAAGAATCCAACACTGAATAAAATCTTCTTTGGCCAGGGTCAGGGAGTTTTGAATGTATTTTGCAATTGAAACCCCTCCTAACTTAGAATTTAATTTTCCCACCAGTCAAAACATCACATGAACACACTAATGGGTAAGCCAAATACACTGTGATCGAAATAATTGTGGAATTGTCAAAGACCTTGAAAATGGCTAATTGATTAGCCAAAAGTGCTTGGTACGATAACACTTTTGGACAACTATTACACTCCATGGATCCAAACATACGTTCTCTTGTCCATCGTATTTAACCAGACATGCATAAATGAAGGATTGCTGCCCAAGTATACACTAATTATTCCTGTAAACTTCTTGTGGAGCATAGGGCCGCAACCACTCTACTACAGTTTCAGTAGCAAATAATTTTTTACAGGGTGGAGTTTACCCAACCTTCCTCCTTTACCTGGGCTTGGGACCAGCTATGGTGACTGCCCAGGTTATTTCTGTCAGAGTAACCGTCTCTTAGATGGACTGCCTTACAGGGCTAAAGGGCTCCAACTGCCCTGCTCTTCACCCATAGCTGGGGAGAGAAGTGGATTCATGCCATTCCCATGGTGCAAGTGAATGTAAACAGCCGCGTTTCCGTTTTCCATGACAGTAACCATTATGCCACTCTGCACCGCCACATTTAATGAAATAACTAATATAAATACCCAAAACAATTTTGGCAAGGACATTTTAAAAAAAATAGAAATTGGCCTAATGGTTAGTATACTGGAGAAAAGCATGTGGGGTCTATAGCTTCAACATTAATATAATGTCCATAAGGCTCAGTATCTTTGACTTGTTTCTCATCTTATAGGAAACTAGCTGAAAATACCCGCCCTACAGGTGGTTATCCCAGCTATATGGAGCCTACGGTCATAAAACCTCAAGTTAAGTAATTTAATGTTTTACGGCTATAGGCTCCATATAGCTGGGGATAAACACCAGGCAGTAAATTTCAGCTAGTTTGAATAAAAGCTAAGAATGTGGTTTGGGGTTTTTCTTTGTCTCTCCTAGTTTTCTTTACATATTCTTTTTGGATGTTCAAAAACTTTTTGGATGTTCAAAAAAATAAAATAAAATAAAACGTACAAGTTAATTTATGTTGTTTGCATAAAATGATACAATGGAGCTAGAGAACTGAAATTTTAAACTAAATTCCTTATTATGTCTGGAAAAAACTTTTTTTTTGTTGACCACCCCCCTCTGCCCACATACATACACACACACAGTTTATTTACAGAAGTAATTGGCTGTTCTATAGAAAATGATCAAGATACCAAAAGTAATCCTGGCAGATAACGATTCGGAAAAAGCAATCCCAATAGATTGAAACTAAAATTGGAAATTGAGAATCAGTCATTCAAAATACCCGGAAATATCTACCTCATTTAAAGTTCTTATTCCACGTCCATGTTTTGGACAAATTGAAATAATCAAGCCAATACTGCTCAGTTATGACATACATAGTAGCCACAGACTGACCACTAGGAACAAGAGAGTTTCTTTTATTTTTATTTTGTAAGATAAATATTCATTTGAGTTCAATCTGTCATAAATGGCAATGGGCATTGCAGCCATTTCGTGTGTAGCAATATAGCGAAATTTAATCTGCCTAGTAACAGTGTTTTGCATGTGTGTGCTCTGAATTGTGGGTGGCCAAAGTCTCAAGTGGAATACCCTTAGATGGGAGGGGCATCTTTGGATAGCTGATAAAAAATGCCAGTGGTCTCACTTAGAATGTTAATTGTTTTTAAGTACTTCAAGTAGGCGAAAATTAGAATTTTGGCCCTAATTTAATTTGATAGGACTACCTATGGAGCTGAAACATGGAACCTAACCAATAGACTGGCCCTCGAACTAAGAACCATGTAATGATCACAGGAGATAACCGTGCTCAACATCACATGGAGAGATAACAAGACAGCATGTTATATTAGAAAACAAACAAGGGTCAGAGATATCATAGAAACCATTAGAAAACTCAAATGGCAATGGGCTGGTCATGTTGCAAGAATGTCAGACAACCGTTGTGTTAAGTAAGTATTCTCATTTCAGTATTGAGATATGCCCCTTAGGCTGAAGAGCGCTAATTGACTTCCAGTAAGGCGCCACTGTTTACATTCTGGAAGAATGAACGCGATGTTGAATGAGGAGATGAGACACAAGGCATGTGCAGTTGATGTAAATAAGAATGAATGAGTTTGGGAGTACATCTTTTGTTGCCTTTTAAATCTGTTGGTATCTGTCATCATTATCTTTACACATTGGACATCACGACTCGCAACGTCGATCCCCATAGATCATATGCAAAACTGTGGCCGGTGAAAAATAAGATGGCACGACGAACTAGACAAAGTATTGGCCATGAATCTTGGTGATGGTCTATGTCCAACGATGGACGCTAAAAGGCTGATGATGATGGAAAGGGAATTCAATAAATTTGACCAAGTGATTTCAGCCAGGATAAAGAGAAGGCAAACATTAGTCACAGAGTGCAAACTGATGAGGGTAATGCTTGAAGGCCAAGAGACCAAAGGAAATATAGTAGGCCAAGTGATCTTAGTCAACATAGTAGCTGTATGTAAAATCTGGGCAGAGATTTTCGTCTGATAAATTGTGTTGAAATATGCACATGTCCTTGAATTTTCTTGTCTCACCGCATCACAACTGCCTTGTGTCTTCATAAACCAGAAGGAGTCCCAGACAGCCAGGAGCAAAAGAATAAATGGTGTTTATTTTACCACATCCGCTCAGATAGTGTAATGGTTTGCATGTCTGCTTCACACGCAGAAGGTCCTGGGTCTGATTCCTGGTATGAGCGAAGAGTGTGGAAAACTCTTCATTAGGACAAATTTACCTGTGCACTCAGCAGCTAATTGAGTACACCCTAAGCTGTTTGACTTTGTCACTGGGCTCCATACTCCATTGGGAGTTGTCTCTTAAGAGACGGACTCCTTACCTTACTTTTCTACACAGCAGGTTTGTTTTGTATATGAAAGCATTTTTGTCATAGCGCACTGGAATCTTCGAGAGGTGGTCTCCAAAGAAAGTTAACAATGCACAAAGTTTGATTGTAATGCAGCAAGTTAAGCTATCACGACGACGTGTGGGCATAATTTTAGTCACCAGATGTTTCTTTCAACAGTAGGTGTCCACGTCGTTCGACTTTCTCTGCCTCCGATCATCTCCCTCTCATCTGATTACCAAAAACTCCCAAGCAACATACAATACATTAGAGTAACACTTGCAATTGCCCAGGAATTTAATAAGAGAGAACAGATTGTTCTGGCATTCTTATCACTAACACTTTTATCTGCCTACAATCATGGAATGCTTGTGACAGGATTTTATTAAGATGAATGGATCAATACATTTCACTTAGTGCACTGGCACAAATTAAATTATGACCAGAAGTCAGAGGTGATTTCTAATTCCATTTACAGGGTGACAATTCTTTTCTTGTGAAGATACAGATTGTTTTGGAGGCCTTTGGAACACTTTATGTAAGTGTTTGTAGATACACAGTGAGTACAAAAAAATATCCGATACATTTCATAAAGTTTATTTTAACATACTTATACATCGTCAAAATGGACAGAATTTGGACAATTTGTAATGTTTGTACATAATTTGTCAATGTACAATCTTATTTCAAGATGTTTGTATTCTTTAATCTTTGGTCCCAATTCAGTCAATTTTGACGATGTATAAGTATGTTAAAATAAACTTTATTTTTTATTTTGTACTCACTGTGTATCTACAAACACTTAAATAAAATGTTCCAAAGGATGTTGAAATGAAATTTTGAAAATAGTAATTGTTCATCTGAAGATCGAATTCTCGTGAAACCAACTGCACAGGTTGTAATGAACCAATAAATATTTTTCTTCTTGAAGAAAAGATCAGAAACCAGTTGAAGTCCTGAATCTAACATCTTATTCCATATAATATCGGATATTATTAAAACACCTAAAAACTTTCAACTAGTGTGCCTTTTCCTTACTTTTTACTGAAATGTATTGGACCGTTCTTGTGGAATTATGTGTGTCTCTAGAAACGTTTGTGTTTTTTAATATAAAACAAGGCTAACGTTGAACAAGAAATCTTGTGTTATAAAATCTATAGTCCTAAAGTATCCACAACTCAATGTGCTGCAAATTATATTATATTATATTATATATATATATATTATATTATATACACACACATATTAGAGTATAATGACAATTCAGAAGACCTTGTTGTGTACAAATGAGATTTCTTAGTTTATTTTGCCGTTTCGCCAGTTCATCCTGACTTTTAAAAAAAATTAAGGAGATACAAGAAATTGTCTGTTATATATAGTCCATGTCTGGTTGTGGGCGGGTTTAGTGATTAAGTGGATATTAAGTGTTTTAAATGGTAGAGATTCGGATGATACGTCTTGAAATTTAATTATTACTTAGATAATATTTGACTAGTTCAGGTAAAATTTGCACACATTAAAGGTGCTAATATAAAGTAATAGTAAAAAAAAATGTTATTGATCTTTGTCATCTCCATTTCTAATCATAGTTTTTTTGTTATCACAGAATATTTTCGATAATTAGATTTAGTCTCTCTTAATAAGTCTGTTGTTTCATTTCCACTATTATTTCTTCAAAACCTCTTTTAATCTAAAATTTCAGGAAAAAGATCAAAATAACTCCTTATCTCCATATATAACACATTAATTTTATCAAACTCAGTCAAATATTATCAAAGTTATGAGTGATTGAAAAGTATCAGAGAAATTGGCCACCCGGTAAAAGTCAGCATTTGAAATCCTGACTTTTACTGTTTTCAAACACTGACCACTCTGTGCAAATGGGAAACGGGGCCTCCAAGAGGAATGTTATAAGATGGTGCAGAGCTGTTTTCTCTCCCCCTTTTCCCCATATACACTGCACAAACACCCATGTCCTTTAGCCATCCTGTTTTTGTCTGCCGTAACCCTTTAAGCATGCCATACTATATTCACCCACTGGTAAACGATAGTCAACCTATCTTATTAACGGACATATTGTATTGACTTAGAAGGTTCAATACACAGCTCTACCCAAGAAACTTTTGGGACTCTTCCCTTGGCCCCTGGGGTCCAGTGTGATACACCAGCTGCAACCCTCTCTCAGAAGCCCTGGTGGGAAATATGCAACTATTTCAGCCATTCCCTAATAAGCTAGTCTGGCACAAGGCCAAATGGGAGTGAAGAAAGATTGTGTTGTGCCAATCTTTGAAGTTAGAGGGAAGGACTGCCTACTTTGAAAATCAGCATTTGAAATCCTGGCTCTTACCTGTGATTGAACACAAACTGGCACAAAAACAAAACAAGCAGGTCCCAACTGTGGGAGAGTGGTACAGAACAAGCTTCCTCTCTTCAGTATCTACTTGTATAATGAACAGTGTGATTTCTTTCTGTTTCTCTGTCTGTAATAATGGACTCTTCCACTTAAAGGTAACAGGTTTTCAGATAAAAATATCACCTACACACCATTTGAAACTGAAATGAGTTCAGCAGTTTCTTTTCTAAAAGAAAAAAAAATTCATTTATATTGTCTATAGTTTTGAGATGCGTCATTAACATTCAAAGCGTTTTTCAGCCGATTGAAATCCTTCTTGTTGTTTGCGTTGTTAATACAACGTTTTGGTCGATCCATTCTCCGGTCACCATTTCGATAGTACACTTGAAAAAGGGCAGAGAATGGATCAACCGAAACGTTATGTTAATAACACAAACAACAAGAAGGATTTCAATCGTCCGAAAAACTCTTTGAAATTCAAATATATCTGTGAATGTTTCACTAGTATTTATATACTTGCAAAATATGTGACCTTTCAGCCCCCAGTTTATTGCTCTAACCACACAGCTAAGCATAGTATATTACAGCCCTCATTAATGTCAACCTACTACTTAGTCAACTCCATTAACGCTAGACAGAATAATGGATTAAAATGCTTATTTCATTGCCTCTCGTTGTCGGTTGGTGGTATCCGCCAGTCTCATGAGACTATGGATCCGCATCCCCGGAAACTATTGCTTTCAGTCTCCCCAGGGTGCAGACATGGGAAAGGTTGTATGGAAGACAGGCGGTTGCCCATGCAGTACATCTCCCCTCTCCACGCAGTGATGTCGTCCACAGAAAAGGCAAGGGACAATACAGCTTGGTACCAGTGTTGTCGCAGGATCTGCCAGAACGAGGCTAAAGACAAAGTCGAACTGCATTAGGGTCTCAAGCTCCTGGTTTTGAATCCAAAGTTGTCCTTCTCAGACTGGTTGACTCCACTAAAAACCTATTCAGAGGGGAATTTAAAAAACCCAGAAAAAACGATTTTTCTAGACATAATAAAGACTAAAAGCTACGGTCTGTATGCATCATACATACATAGCCAGCCAGACGAACTTAAAAACTGAAGAAACTTGCTTACCAGTCTGCTATTTTACCCATAGCTGAAGAGTGAAGAGATGAATTCATGCCTCTCCCAATCGCATTAATACAAAGTGAACGTAAACAGCCTCGGTCAGAGTTTGAACTTGGCTCAACGATTCTATTGTCAGCTCTGTTAACCATCATGTCACTCACACCACCACTATTTTATCAGCTCCATTAGCACCAGATAGAGAATAATGGAATATATTGCTTATTTCATTGGCTCTAAGCGATAAATAATTTCCACCCTTGGTTGTCAGGGGATTCAAGCCGCTTCCATGTCATACCATGATGGAGGATTTTTACAGGCTCCCATACTGATTCAGTAATGGATTTAATAAAATACAATGAATCAATTCAGGCTAATGTAGGATTATGACACCTTGGTCCTTCCATAATTACTAATACATTTATGGACATCACAGTGACATGGGTAAATGCCAGCTAATGAAATTCTAAATGATTTCTCCATCACTGCAACAGAATATGCAATTTTCTTTAAGGTGATAATATCCTAGTTAAAGAACGTGACGAAAGCCTTTCTTCCAGAACTTAGGTGTTAATTCTTGTCTGGTTAGCCACTCTTGAAACTTGTTCAAGTGTTTCTAGGTATCCAAACTGGGATTGATTCATTGATTTGATCACAAACACAAAAGAACTTAAATAAATTGATCAATCAATCAATATATGTAATTCTATATGTCTTTCTGTCTGTCAGCACAAGTCCAATGTTCAGATTTTACCATATTGCAAAAAGGCCTTTTTATAGCAGTTTTTTTTACCTTTTTGCTGTTCTAAAAAGAAGAAAAACAGGTCTGGTTAGCCACTCAATACAAACATGACCAACAACTTTTGTCAGCATGGCGTGTTGGGGGTGATCAATCAAAAAATTGGAAAAAAAAGGTGATCAATGAATAAGTTGCTTATCTCGTCTTTTGTTGGGCAGTGATCACTAGAAAAGTCAGAATTTTCAAAAAGCAAGCGTGAATGTTGCTGGACGCAAACTAAGGGGCCAATTTAACATAAAATTAGATTGCAATTTGCAACTTCCACTAAAAAGTTTTTGGAAGGGAATTTAAAAAACCCAGAAAAAACAATTTTTCTAGACATAATAAAGAGTAAAAGGTACGCCCTGCACATGGCATACAT
>VCCN01000272.1:902431-915108 GCA_006491835.1 Architeuthis dux | reverse complement strand
TCAGAATGAATGGATAATTTTATATCCGACAGAATATGATATAGATATAGGTGTGTATTATATAAGGAGACTGGGATTATATAAGTCACATCACTGCATCGCTTGAAGCAGATATGCTTTTCAGACGTTTTGCAAAAATGGTCAATTCAAAAATCAAGCAATGCTTCAATTTGAAATTTTTATAGGAATTGAGATAGATAGATAGATGGATAGATAGATAGATGGATAGATAGATAGATGGATAGATACTGGTTATAACATATTAGTTAAGTAATTTTTTTAGGATAGAGATAAAGAATTGAATAACTTCAGTAAAAATAACCTTTATATCTTAGCAAAAAGAAAAAGATACCCTTTGGGTGGCATTTTATGCCAGTGATTTCATTACAGGGTATTTATAGCAAATTCAAATTAAAGGCCTTGAACTTTTCTAAAAGCGGTTGGTTCCAAAAGAAACCACAACAATTTGTTTAATTTAAATCTGTCATTAAAATAAAAGTTTTAAACTAATTAATTGGAAAAAAGAAATTGGAAATTACATTACAAGTTAAAAAAACTCCTGAGTAAATGAATTGCATTCTTTAGATTCTAATCTTATTGCAAGATGTAGAATACACACCATCTTTTACCCTACAGGGTTGAAAGCAGTGTTCCCTCCCTCTGAGTTTTAGTAGTCAATGTACGCAAAAATCCTAAGTTGTGCAAATTTTTTTCCACTGACAAAAGTATGTGCACACTTTTGGATTTGACATATCGAATCAATATATTTTCAATAAAAACTCAGTAAGCTATCTACAGAATTTGAAATCTTGTGTCCACATTAATTTCCTGCATACGTGCACAGCTTAGAGGGAACAATGGTTTAGGAATCCTTGAAATAGCTTTCATATCTCAAGGAACCCCGGCATGAAAATATATGTGGGCAATTCCATTGTAACTGACGCAACATTCAGAGAGAATTGATTATGTTCAAAATACAAATGCCTTTCTTGGTGAATTGCATTCGTTATGGTTAATTAATAGATGAATCTAATCTTTAAAATCAGTCTGTGCAGGATTGGGTCACAATAAAGGTGGTGTAACTGACACAACGCAAAAGTCCCTTGAAACGAGACACTGGCACGAATATGCTCATGTTCTCTGAATGTGATAGGCAAAGACTCCAGTACTTTTTGATTTTGATAGATCGTGGGTGCAAGTATTAATCAGAAGCAAGAAAGAATTCTTTACACTTTAACGGATTTTATTCTCAATGAAAAAGTGATGTAACTGACACAACATATCTTGTAACTGACGCAACATCTGTGAATCAACAGTAATAATAACAAAGATTTTGCATAGTACAAAACAAATTTTTCAACAAATTGTCATATATAGTCCAAATTAAGTTGAACACGGGCATAGTATGTATGAAAAATGTTATATATATTATAATCTAAAAGTAATTATCAGTATTCTACAGTGTACAGGAAGATAGTTTTTCTACATATTTGTTCATTTTGGTGAACATTCTGAGATATTCTATTTTTCCAGTCAAATTTGCGTTATGTATGTCTGCGTTTTCACTCCCGGGGTGGGAGTGAAAATGCAGACATACATAACGCAAATTACAGATAAACATTGCATTGTAGCCGGTGGTATTGAATTAAGGTACCCCTAAAATGCACTAAAAGAATGCAAAAAAAATTTGGGTGTCTGAATAATTAGAGGTCTGCATTCACACAAGGCCAAACAATTTCAAAGGTCGGCATCTACCTAAACAGTCACGGCACTAGGTCAGACAGCATCCCCTGCAAATTGTTAAATTTGCGCCCCTCACAAAAGTAAAAGGTTTAAACAGTAGGTTTGATTGCAGCCCCAGAATTCTGGTGCTGACCCCCTTCTCTCCTTTCAGTTAGGGGGTCTGCGGCCCACCCACACTCCGTCTCCGACATAAAGAACAATAAATAAAATAAAACAGCACTTTTTCAGGACCCCACATTAAAAAGACTTCATATCATGATTTGCCGCCGTGGGGAGGCGAATAAAGAAATTCTCGGTATGTGACCAACGACCAGCTTGCCCCAATGTCTGCGTGACATTAGTCGTGGGGACTTGGAGAACATACCCCCGCCTGCAAATTCACATGCAGGACCCCACCCTAAATAGGACCTTGTGAAAGAAATTCAGACAACTTAGTTTCCCTTATATTCAGATTAGTTGAAGAACCCGTCTATGTCAGGTTAAATTAAAAATTTAAGGAGTAAAAAAAAAAAAAAAAAAAAAAAAAAATGGGCTAAATCTTTCAGATTTGTAAAAAAAAAAAGTTTCTCTTCACTTTTGACCCCTTAAAGAGTTATATATAAACATATAAAATAAGAAGATATGTATATTGAATGGAAAGTAAGGTTCCAGTTTAGCATTAGTTACATTGTAAATAGAACCCCCCTCTAAAACTTTTTAAAGAATTTCTTCTCAAAACCTTTTACTTTAAAACATTTCCTTAGGTCCAATTAGTATGCATGCCAATTTTGGTTGGGCTGTGCCTATCTTTAGGTGGTTTCTATAGCATGACAGACAGACAACGTGACACCTCTCACTTATATATACACATACACACACACACGAAACTTTAAGTTAGCTGTACAGGGTGTTAGCAAGAGTTCTCACTGGCCATTTAACAACTAATTGGGTAATTCTGTGTTAAACCATGACCATCACGGATTTGGCACAATTATATATCTTTATGAGACAAATATATAAATGAGCTTTCTAGGTGTAAAACAACTGAGATATTGATTTTCAAACTTTGTCACTACCTTCCAAAATTCACAGTTTTGGCAATGTTCCCAGGTCAGTATCTCCGGAACCCTTTCAGGTGCCATTCAATTTGTCTCATAAGGATCTATAATTGTGCCAAATTTTAACAAAATCCATGATGGTCATGGTATTGTTGCCTTAGAAATTTGTTGATTTGACACAGAATGACTCAATTCCCAATAGAAACCGAATTCATTTTTAGTGTCTTTTTGCCCATTTTCTGCACAATTTTGGCTTTTTTAAATACAAAAATGAAGACCTTGGAAAACTTTGCAGTCCTATAAAAATAGTGAGGAAATCAAATTCCTGGCTAACACACTGCTATAGAGACTGACATGAACATAAAATGGTCTGCTGATAACTAGATAAACTTATGAAGTTTCTTTATAAACATTGATCTTTTCTTATAGTGACCATGTTATTAATTTCTGTCTTCCTTGTCTGCAAACATTTATACGGCTTTTGTGTTTTGATAAAGTTGAACCAGATGTGCCTTTCAGAGTGACATTGCCCTAAAGATATACGCTCAGTCAAATAAAACAAAAAGGTAAAAAAGAACATGTCCTTAGAATGTTTTCACTGTCTTTCTTTGGTAAATATTACAATAAAAAGCCTTGGGAATACATTTATTAGTAGACGTATTCTCTTTTGAAATCAGTGTTTCATCATCAGGAAATAAAGGGAAGGCAGATTAAGAAGAACCTTCATTATTTCATGTAGTTTCAGACTACTCTTCATCTTTGTGATGTTGAGATCAATTTTGCATATGATCTCTCTCCATGTGATGTTGAGATCAATTTTGCATATGATCTCTCTCCATGTGATGTTGAGATCAATTTTTCATATCTGGGGATCAACGTTGTGAGTCCTGATGTCCAGCGGTTGTCTGACGTTCCAGCAACATGACCAGCCTATTGCCATTTGAGTTTTCTAATGGATTCTATGATATCGATGTAGTGGTCCACTTTCTTCAGCTCTGCGTTTTCGATTTTGATCATTGTGTCTTTATCCTCGATCTTCATTTTACTGAAGTTCATGTGAAGACCAACTTTCTTGCTTTCTTCATTCGGAGATCAGGAAACTTCTCAGCAAATTAGAGGTTATTTAGGTATTCAACATCAATTCTGATTCCTTTATTTGCCCAGTCTAGGTTTTGGAAGATCACCTTGAGGCAGACTGAAGAGTTTGGGTGAGCTGGTATCACCTTGTCTTACCCCATTTTCAAGCTGAAAGTTCTCAGAGTCTTTATGTAGCCTGATAAAGGAACTGCTGTGTCGGTAGATATGTTGCAAGATTGACATATATAGCATCAATGACATTGGGGATTTCCACTGAATCAACAAATGCTACAGCGAGTGACATTTTATATTCTGCTGCTTTCTCTTTAGGGCTGATTTACTGAATGGAGATAAGGAGTAAATGTACATAGCTAGCCAGAACAACTTAAAAACTGAAGAAACCTATGTTGACAGTTTTGGCTGTCGGTTTCTAACAATGCTTCACCTAAGAAATTCAGAGAGTAGTTGTAAACAAGCAACAGAAAGATGAAAAAATACAAGTTAAAAATCATATATATAATAAGAGCCATGTCTGTCACACTTATAGTATCAGTAGCAGCCATCAGCCCCCTATCCTTTCCCAACCCCTTATCAAAGTACCAAACTTTCTTTTCTCCCCCTCTTAATAAACTACCCAACATTGTTTCCCCCCTTCTCCTTTCCTGCTGGGTGTCACACTTATAGTATCAGTAGCAGCCATCAGCTGAGCCTGTTGTACACTTATGATGAACATCCGAGAAGTCATGAAATAGTTAATAATAATGCTTCAAAGAAATTCAAAACTATAACAAAGCAGGATTTGCTCTACAGGGTGTTTACGAAGGAAGTAGACAGTTTAAAAATTTTATTAAAGCCAAACTATTTAAGATATTGACATTCACGATGCACGGTTTTGTAAAGAAACACTTGAAGTTTATTATTGCAAGGTTCTACACCTAAAGGTGTGACCGGTAGCACAGATACAAGACTTTTAAAAACAAAAAAAAAATTCCCATTTAAAAAAAAAAAGAAAAGGTTATTACTGCAACTTATAGTTGCTCCATGTGTGCATTTTCTATTTGCATAATAATGAAAATAATGAAAAATGTTAATCTTGTGTCACAACTACTGATCACACCTAAATGCGCATGAGTACTCCACTTCTAAAACCGTTTTGGGGGATTTTTGGAAATTAAAAAAAAAGTTTGTTTTTTTTACCTTCTAAAATATCGTATCAGTGCTAACAGACAACATTTTCCCTAGAACCTTGAAAATTCACATAAGTACTCCACTAAACATCTTCTAAAAACAGTTTTTTGATTTTTAAAAATGTTTTATTTTTTTAAATGGGAGTTTTTTGGTTTTTTTAAAACTTGTTTAGTCTTGTATCAGTGATACAAGACACACCTTTTGGTGTAGAACCTTGCAATAATAAACTTCTCTACAAAACCGTGCATCGTGAATGTCAATATCTGAAGTAGTTTGGCTTTAATACATTTTTGGAACTGCCTATTTCTTTTGTAAAGACCCTGTACATGCGACATTTACTGCAAATTTATTCAATGGGACAATTAAAAAGTCAATGGTCCACATCAATCAATCTCACTCATCCAAATCTAGATCTCTAAAACTCCACCACAGTAACTTCATCTTAATGCCCTGATCTCCAGGACAATCACAGTCTTTTATCTCTCTCTCTCCATGTGCCATGTTCCTTCAAGACGTGGGCGGTCATGGCTCTCCACCATTTCCTTTCTTTTGTTGTTTTCAGCAATCCTTGCTCCTTTACGTCCCACCTTTTTCTTTCTGGTACTCATTCCGCCATCCATTTGCTCAAGTAGGTCCCCCCGCGCTGCCTACCTCTGCTTGTCTTGCGTTTGATGTGCCTGGTGAGTGTTAGGTTCTCCAAGCCTTCCTTCGTCATTATGTATCCCAGAAATTCCAACTGTTTCTTTCGTATTGTTAGTGAGTTTCCTAGTAGATTCCAACTTTATTTGTTACATGCTCTGTCCATGAGATTCTTAACATCCATTGGTAAAACCACATCTTGGTTGCTTCAATTAGAAACCGTCAACCAAAACTATCAACATAGGTTTCTTCAGTTTTTAAGTGGGTCTGGCTGGCTATGTGTCACGAGTACAGGCCACACCAACAGAGCTAGAGAGCTGAAAATTTAAACCTTATGTGTAGAAAAAACAGTTTTTGTTTTTTGAAAATTACCCACCAAAATAAGTTAGTTTGTGTCCAGCAGC
This sequence comes from Architeuthis dux, assembly GCA_006491835.1. NCBI lineage: Eukaryota > Metazoa > Mollusca > Cephalopoda > Oegopsida > Architeuthidae > Architeuthis > Architeuthis dux. The sequence goes on along the minus strand of VCCN01000272.1, from coordinate 909,020 downwards.
ATTCAGGCTTGTTTCTTTTAAATTCAGTCTTTTTAAGATACAACTGTTTTTTTTTGTTTTTTTTCTAAATTCCATCCCTGAATAGGTTTTGAGTCAGGTGTGTGTGTGGGGGGGGGTAGTTTGCAATGTAAGTTTATGCTGAATTGATCCCTTTAGTTTTGTGTCCAGCAGAATTCATGCTTGTTTTTTTTTTGAGAATTCAAACTTTTTTAGTCATCACTTCCCAATAAAAGGTGAGAGAAGTAACTTATTTACCGATCACCACTTTTTTTAATTGATCACCCCCAACATGGTATGCTGTTTCTATTGAATGACTAACCAGACAGGTTCTTCTTTTCATTTGTGGAAAAATTGTCCAACATTCACTGCCATATAGACATTATTTCGCAGTCCAGCAGTTATTTATCGCAAGAGTGAAACTGGCCAATAATCAAAGTGCATCAAGGCGTTTGGCTAAGGCTGCACCAATAGTACACGCTTGGTTAGACGATGATGGGTAAAAGTGGCTTGTGGAAAATGATGGAAGGTCGTTCGGTATTCCTGGTCAGTCTGGGTCAACCTGATCGCGCCTACAAGCAGATCAGACAAATGAGTAAAATTGGTTGCACTCATGTAAGCCCATGCATGATAGAATGAGATGATTAAACTGGAAAACGGAAAACATCAAAACGGTCTGAAATTCCGATTCCAATCAACCAAGAAGATTAAGGAAAAGTAAAATTAAGGACAAGCGCAAAAGAAAAAAGTCTTATTTGCAATATGGACCACATTTATTACCTTTTTATAAAAAAATTCTCAGACAATTTATTGTTAATGATTATTATTCTTTTGCTTTGTATGTCTTTCATCTTAATTTCAGTGGCCTTACTAGGCCGGGGTCAGTAGGGCCCACAGTGCATCCCCACCCCCATGATCCTACATTTAGGGTACCAAAATGTTCCTTAGGATGCCCTCTTTCAGTAAAAAGATGTTCCAAGTTGGTAAAAACTACCTCATTTGCATAAAACAAAATGGCCACCAGCACACACTTGGTTTTCAGACTTGAGGAAATCAAAAGTACACTTTATTTTACCATAAAATTAATTAATTTATAGGTATTTCAGTATTTTATAAGGAAATTTCAAATATACTTTATAGGCCAAAGTCTATGGATTTAATTCATGAAGGATATCGTTCGAAATTTTATCAGCTTTCCAATGGTAGATGTTCACAATTTGTATCTGTTTGGATTAAAAGGTTACAGCCCAAGACGTGAAGCTAAGTATTCAGCATTTTATGAGAAAACTTCAATACTTGGAATTTCCTTGTAAAATACTGAAATACCTATAAATTAATTACTTTTATGCTAAAATAAAGTGTATTTTTGAATTCCTTATGTCTGAAAACCATGATTTAGCCCTTTAAAGTACTCAGATATGTCAACTGCAAGACGAGATATAAAATTCTTTTTTTTTTTGGTGTGTGTTGGCGGCCATTTTTTTCTTGGGAACATCTTTTTTCTTAAAGAGGGCATCCTAAGAAACATTGTGGTACCCTAAATGTAGGATCATGGGGGTGGGGGTGTACTATACCAATTAGGCTATAAAGGACCACTGGCTGCAGAAGCTCAAATCTAAACAAATAGCTTTCATTCTTTTGTCACAACTAATAGTCTTAGTTGTCAGAATTTCTTAGATGAAGCATTTTCATTATTATTCATTTCAGATTCTAATTTCTCTTTCATCTTATTATCATTACATTTTATCACAACACTCGGGTCATTTTGTATTCTACCATTAATTAAGCAGCCGTGATTAGGAATAGAAAAAAGGAGCCTCCAATGTAATTTGAATTTGTATACTGAAAGCAGTGATGGAAATTGGTTTTGGGAACCAGATATATGGTGAGGCTGAGCTTTTTTTTAACTAGGTATACAGTAAGGCTGGGTTTAGAAAACTAGGTATATGGCAAGGCTGGGTTTAGAAAACTAGGTATATGGCAAAGCTGGGTTTAGAAAACTAGGTATATGGCAAGGCTGGGTTTTGAAAACTAGGTATATGGCAAGGCTGGGTTTTGAAAACTAGGTATATGGCAAGGCTGGGTTTTGAAAACTAGGCATACAATGAGGCTGGGATTTGGGAACTAGGCATACAATGAGGTTGGGATTTGGGAACTAGGCATACAATGAGGTTGGGATTTGGGAACTAGGCATACAATGAGGCTGGGATTTGGGAACTAGGCATACAATGAGGCTGGGATTTGGGAACTAGGTATATGGTGAGGCTGGGTTTTGGGAACTAGGTATATGGTGAGGCTGGGTTTTGGGAACTAGGTATATGGTAAGGTTTTGGTGAGGATGGGTTTTGGGAACTAGGTATACAGTAATGTCTTCATTACCATAGTTATTTGTGTATAATATGCACCCCTATCTACGGGCTATGAAATCTTGGAAAAAACATCTCATGTATAATATACAGACTTTTCAGAATTTGTTGCAGCTAAATTTAACCTTCATTCAACTTTTTACTCAGTTCGTATCGACTAAAAATAAGAACTTATATGATTTACATTGTGTTTTGAAACCCAAGATCTACACAGTATTTAGAACAAATGCACGGACATGTTCACACAAAAGTACAACAAACTAGCTGTGAAAATAAGCTCACACAAAGAGAAACAAAATTATAAACAAACATGCATTCCAGTGGTTATGTCTGTGTAGCCGCATAAACCAGAAATGGTCATTACTACGACATCCGGGTGTGGCATATAAAAAGACGAAACATAAATTCAACACGACACCACTTCACTCCCGCTAAACTCAGTCAGGCGCCATTTGTCGTAAATTAAATCCTCTACGCACGCATGACTCTCTTGACGATGGCATCTAAGCGAACATCATACACAAGTGCAGAATTTGAAGACAGTTTTATATGCAGAGGAAAATGAGAACCGGGCAGCTGGTCGTCACATTGGATGTTCTGGGTGCAATATCCAACTCTGGTGCAAAAACAAGTCCAAACTTCAATCCATGCTGAAGTCGAAGGCAGCAGGCAGAGGGAAATCGGCTGCAATTCCAAAGTTGGCAGAGCATCCCTGAAACCGTTGTGGCGAAGTCCATTAAAAAATGCTGCATCACGAACGCACTGAATGGCAGGGAAGACAACATCCCTTTTGAGGAACAAGGACAAGATGACTCGGTAGAAGACGATGACGACATCGAAGATGAAGATATCTACTACATTGATTACATAGATGAAACACATGATGTCTATCTTTGACACGGACAACAGTGAAGCAGACTAAAATGTGCTTAAGATTGATCAGGGCTGTGGTGTCGGATGTTTTGTGTCCGACTCCAGTCTTGAGATCGATGTGAATAAAACATTTTAAACAAAGTGTTTGGTTAGTTATTTAAAATCTGAGGGAAAAAAGTGTATTATACACAAATAATTACGTCCAGAATATGGCCACGCACATGGCCAGTAAAAAAGGTACAATTTAGTTCTCATGTATAATACGAACCCCTAACTTTTAGGCTTAAAAATCTGGGGAAAAAGTGTGTATTATACACAAATAATTACAGTAGTAGACGTTGAACATACAAAAAACCTGGAAAGTATGTATACGCTGTACCCACCCCTTTTCCATCCCTGCCTGAAAGCCATTGCTGTACTGATTTGGGCCACAAAGACCAACCATCTAGACAAAGTTAAATCTAGTCACATCCTTTCTCATCCGATTTTTCTCCCAACCATATTGTTTGTTTACACCTAGTAGTAGTAGATATAACAGTCTTAAGTTGTCTGAAGTTCTGAGGTGAAATATTTTCATTACTCCATTGATTTTTCAGACTATTATCTTCATCTTTGTTGTTTTTTTTGTTTTTGTTTTTTTTGGGGGGGCACAGTACTTTAGCTGATACATTCACCTTCTTCAGGTGTATGCCACGTCAGATGGTCTTTAAAAATTGATTAGTACTTTTTGTTTTTCTATAAACGGAAATATACTACATAATGTAAATGATGAAAAGGATCTTGGTGTCATAGTAACTGATAAATTATCATTCTCCAGGTATATTGCCAGTGCTGCGGCTAAAGCGAACAGGGTACTAGGACTGATTAAGCAGACCTTTTCATATATAGAAAAGGACTTGTTCCTTATACTATATAAGACTTATGTCCATCCACACAGAGTACTGTGTACAGGCTTGGTCACCGTACTTGGAGAGCGATAAAGATCTTTCAGAAAAAGTCCAGAGATGAGTAACTAAGTTAGTACTGGAATTAAAAAATATGAGTTATGAGGATAGGCTAAAAGTGTTAGGGTTAACATCGTTAGAAATTAGGAGAGATTGGGGAGACTTAATAGAAATGTTTAAGATTATGCATAGTTTAGAAGTAGTAAACCTGATGTATTTTTTACTAGAAGGGGGTACAAGGGACTGTGAGGCCACACATATATGTTAGAAGCAAATAGAAATAGATTGAATATCAGAAAATTCTTTTTTAGCAATAGAGTGGTAGGACTTTGGAATAGATTACCAGAATATGAAGTGCTATCAACAGATATAAATGATTTTAAGAAGAATTATAATGTTTATTACACCACCGCAAAGGTTTAAGGCCCTAGACATTGTGTAAATATGATTGTTATGATGTGTGCTTGTATATACAAATTGTATACTTTTTTTCACACTAAATAAAATGTTCTAAAATGTTATACAAAGTACATTATAGAACACATTAAATACCATCACATTTTTGCCTATATTCATTAAAACCTTAATTATTATACTCCTCCTCTCTTTATTTGTGTAAGAGCATTTAGGTACTCAAAAAAACTGCAGCTTTTCAATATTATAACAATGTTATGTCGATAAATGTCTTGTAAAATGTGTTTTGAATTAGAGCTTGATAAGACATCTACATCTTTGCTGGGTTTTTTTCACATCATTTTGGTGAATCCATTATCTGATCTTCAGGTGAATATATCTTATTGTTTGTGTTTTTCTGCTTATAATGCAGCCTGTGATCTACGTTCCACTGTCATGGTACTTTTTTGCTTAAGCATTCAGATAATCTTCTATGGTGTTGGTATCATATTCATCAATTTCCTATAATTCACATTTTACCAAATTTTTTTTTCCTTTTATCTTTGTGGTTTCATGTCACCTACAGTAAACTAAGTCCAGAGATGAGGATATTCTAAAGATTAGGATAGTGAAAAAATAATCATAAGAGGTCTGGTTAGTTACTCAATAGAAACCGTCACATAACCAATGTCTTTTGGCAGCATGCCGTGCTTGGGGTGATCAATTAAAAAAATGGGAAGAAGTAGTGATCAATGAATAACTTCTCTCGCATTTTGTTGGACAGTGGCCACTCTCACTAAAAGAAGTTCAAATTTTCAAAAAACAAGCGTGTGCTTCTGGACTTAAACCAAGGGACCAATTTAGCAAAAGGTTACATGGCAAATTGACCCCCCCCCCATAAAACCTATTTAGGAGGTGGAGGGTTCAAAAAACAAAAACGTTTTTTCTAGATATAATAAGGAGTAAATGGTTGACTCTAGGTCCTGTGCGTGCAATACATACATAAATACATAGCCAGCCAGACCAGCTTAAAAACTGAAGAAACCTATGTTGACAGTTTTGGTTGACAGTTTCTAATAACTGAATACCTCATAATCTCAGGAGTAAAAGAAGTGTCTATTTTATTGATTTATTGTAATAAAGTGACATACAATGATAAATTATGAGGTCTGTCAAGAAAGTGTCAAGCCATTTTAAATATCTCAAGAACCAGTTACATAGCCTTGATGGAACTGATAACCAATCAGAGGGGGACCTTACAGCGCATGCATGAACAGACACTGTACTGTGCGACCATCTCATTCACAATCATCAGGCCTGCCCATTCTTCAGGTCTCATGCAGGGTTATTTGGCAAGACATCATCAATGGTCTGTCAACCCCCTACAGTCCAGATTTGGCATCCAGCAACTTCTGGCTTTTTCCCAAAGAGATTTCAGATTGTGGATGAGATTAAGGAGAACAAGACGAGGCAACTGATGACGATCCCGCAAGAGGACTTTGTGCAGACTGTTTTGCAAAGTGGAAGGGATGCCGAGATAAGTGCTGGGGTCCCAAGGGGAGTACTTTGAAGGGGACTAAGGCACCTCAGTTTCATTAACATTAAATAACTGGATACTTTGTAAAAAGATATTAGTGAAGTCAGAAAATGTATGGAGCTGAGCACAGCCTCATTCTGACAAGTAGATACACAGTGACAAATTACTATTGGTCTACAAAACCATCCCTTAATAAATAAATAAATAAATAAAAATACGACAGTGGATCCTGGAAAAAAAAAAAAAAAAAAAAAAAAAGCTGTGTTTGTTCATCATTTCAACTTTGATTCCCAAGGTCTATATCACAGTATCGTATTGTCTCTTAAAGCAAACGCAGGAGGTGGTCCGTGTTATCAGGATACGTAAATGATGTCTGGTATTTAAATACGGCTGTTACACTTCATTGATCAAATTATCGTCAATGATTAGAAAGTGTCAGCTGATTGTGTGCCCCAAGGTGAGATTAACAAAGGCTCGAA
>VCCN01000272.1:882375-902331 GCA_006491835.1 Architeuthis dux | reverse complement strand
ATTATTTAATTTTTCTTTAGACAAAGTATTGTAAACCATTTTAATTAATTTTGAACTACTATTTACCTTCAATTGAACTTTTAGTTGTTTTTTTAATTACAATTCAATTTGATTTTAGTAAAAAAAAAACTATCATTCGTTTATTGTAAACCATTTTACACATTGTGAAAAAAACTACTAAAAATTAAGATGAGGGTAAATAGCAGTCAAAAATTAATAAAAATGTTTTACAATATTTGATTTAATAAAAAAAAGTTAGCTTCTTTAGTGGTGATCGGTCAAATCAGTCCTTATGATGCAATTCATTTTCGACATCCTACTTTGCTTTAAAAACACCAGTGTCAATTCCTTATCTGAGCAAGTTACACTTTTAATGTTCCATTACTATTCCTTTAGACTCAGATTTACTTAAAATTCAATTGTTTACCTCTTCAGCAGGGGTACAGTATCGCCCCTATAAATAATGATCCAAACTTAGGACCATTACAGTAAAAACCCTAAATTTTATGGGTTTTTTTTTGTTTTTTTTAATGGATGAAAAGTAACAGTCAATTGAAAAAAATGGTTCAAATTTTGTTGAATTATAGTTCAATCTATCTTTTTTCATTCCTAAAAAATTAAAAGGTCCTACTCATATCAAACTTGGCTAAACTGCCACACATTTCAGAGAATTCTTTTAGAAGAATTCCAACCGAGTATATGAGTATCAATAAATTAAAAACTGAAGAAACCTGTGTTGATGATTTTGGTTGATGATTTCTAATAAATATTATAACCAATAAAAGAAACAAAGAAAAACCTGCAAAATCTTTTTCCCCTCTCTTGCAAAAAAAATCATAGAACTCAAAGGTTTTGTTAAAATTTAATCACTTTGCTTTGTTCCTTTTGAAAAGATCCAACCTGATCAATTCTGTTTTTAGATTTTCTATTATTGTCAAATTTCATTTGCTAACTTTGAAGATTCATTACACCTTAATTTTCTGATTAGAACTTGCTTCAGGGAGTTTAATTGTGTTGGGAGTTTAGAGAATTCATTTGATCATTATTTTTACCTGCAAAATACTTTTGGTGCCCTAATTTTCAATATTTAAACAAGAAGTGAATATCCTGAGAAATTCAGCTTCTTCCAGCTAGTATGCATGTCAGCACATTTGATTCATTTTCTTTTTAGATGTAATTAGATAGTGCAAGATCTAATCTATTTATTTTGTCACCATCCAAAAAAGGGAAAGATTCTCTCACTTTCTGACAAAGGTCATAGCTTCATAACCATCAAGAAGAATCTGAAAGAAAGAAATCTGAATATTTCTGACCACCATTCACAGAATTGTACATCAGAATCAAAAAAGAGGATCAGCAGTCTGAAAAATTGGATCTGGAAGAAAAAAGTCCCTCAGTTCAAGAGACAAGAGAAAACTGGACAAAATGGCTTCCAATGACAGGAAGCAGACAATCACTTCTTTGTTGAAGAATTTTACTTCCAGTGAAGGAAAAAGTGCCTCTAGACCAGTGGTTCCCAACCGAGGGGCACGGGTGGGGGGTTCCCCCCAGGGGAGGAATTTGGGTAGTCCAAGAGGGGAATAAGGTTATTAGGTAAAAATAAAAGTCCAGTCTAGAGATAGGGTTTTCTGCACTTCTATCAAGTCAAAGGCTCGAAATAAGCTCCAAGTTGAGAATGATTTAAGATGTGCTCTTTCACTAATAGACCCAGAAATCAAAGAACTAGTAGCAAAAAAACAAGAACAGTGATCACATTGATGTGTATATCAGTTACGATAGCACAATACTTTTTTTTTTTTCGTAATCAATTAGAATTTCAAATGATGTGTTCCTAATTATTTTCACTTGTTTTCTTTGAGTAACAAATACATAGCAGCAGCTATACAATTATAAAATCAAACTAATACTTAGTATGAAGCCGTCTAATTATACATAAAATAAAGTTATTTGAAATTATTCTTTGTTGCAACTTAATAAATGGAAGGGGGGGGGATACTAGTAATCTTATTGACACTAGTGGGGAATTACTCAAAAAGGTTGGGAACCACTGATCTAGACATACTATCAACAATGCCGAATTAACTATGTCGCAAAAGTAGCATATACCCCGCATTTTCATAAAGGGACCTGCGTTAAACGCTTGCAAACTATCAATTCCAATTCCGTGATTCGACATTACTATAGTACTATATTACCCTCAACTTTTATGAACGACTGGGTGTCTAATGTTAGCGATTTTAGCCAATTGTCACCTTTAATTAGGGTTATTATGTTAACACAGTAATTAATGGGAGTGTGGTATCTATGTGATACATATATGACGCATAAATACAAAAGTATTTGAAACTGAAGTCATAGCCACTGCACAAAGATCAAAACGATAAAGTAATACTATTACTGAAATGTCAGACATATTTGTTGTATTATCTGTCTGTATAGCAAATGAAAACATTTAATTACTATGCAAGTAAAAATGTATGTGTTTTAATATTTATGTGTATTTTCTTAATCTATAACATATGCTACAGCACACAGTCCTGACAATCAAGAAGCTCTCACAAAGAATCTAGATTTCCAGTAGTCTTTGTACAAGAAAGCCTTAACAAAGAAGTGATTGCCTGCAGTAATTAAATTTTAACAAACAAAATAAAATCCCAGAGTTTCACAATTATTTTTGGCAAGAGGAAAAAATTAAAGATTCTCCTTGAGAAAATATTTTTTTTCTTTTAGTTTTCGGTGCTTTCAATCCATTAGACCCTACAACCATCCAGAAATTTGTTAGCTTTTGGAGAAAAAGTGTTTTTATATGTTTTACGAGGAGGGTTCTATTTTTTCTAGGAGAACCGCGTTTGTAAAGAAACAAATCTTTACCAATTATTTTGCAGGTGTTCCATTCCATCATTCATCACTGGGGAGTAGTCATTACTGACATAAAACGAAAGATGGCCCAATTAGTCCAAGAACATTAGCATAAATACTATGGTCAGCTTTAACCCATAAGAGTCCGCTGTGACACTGGTGTCATAATCACATATAATTTAATTGATCTGCACAGTCGCTTATATAATATTATATTTTATCCTTGATTTTAACATGAGGAGGTTTACTAAGTGACATATATTGAACATCCTGCCGCAATCATATGATGGTGTCAATTGGCCTACCAATAATCCCACATAATGTTCCATCAAGTAGAAATGGGTCTGAGTTCTTATGGGTTAAAATTAACTTAAACAAGCTGATTTTTGAAGGATAGTTACAACATGACACCAGAAACATTATACTAAAAATCTCCTGGAATCCCAATGGAGCTTCCCGAGAAATCCAACATGGCATTCAAGATGGCAGCCGTATTTAGACAAAATACTGAAATAGTCAAAATTGTAACCAAACCTGATATGAATATGATTTGGGTGTCTATTTCTATGTTTTAGAGGTTGGAAAATTGATTAAAACCAACCCTGATGTGATATTTTTGGGTTACAATAGGGTTACAAATTCAACATAGCTCCCAAGATAGCTACTGTATCTGGGCAAATTAGTGAGGAAATCCATAACTTTGCAACCAGCACAGATAGAAAGTTGATTTTGGAATAAATTCCTATGTTTCAATGGTTGGGCAGTCAATTTCAACCCATTATATTGGGGCCCATATTCGTGATTAGTCACCAACAACAAATACAGCTCCTGAAATGGCCATCAGCACTTAGTTCATAAGATGGTTCTGATCCATCCAAAACAGAATTGTTTAATCTTTGTATTTCTTTATAACTGTCAGAGAATTACAAACTAATGAATATATCTAGAAGCTCACAGGATGCATACTTCCTATGGTCATATGTGGTGATGGAGTGTAGATTTGGAGAAATGAATGAACTTGGTTGGCACACTGATGTAATACTATGTTCAATTGCTGTTATTTTCCGATCAGTGCTGGAAGGGGCATCAGTTGATCTTTAGATAGCACCTTGCAATAGACTCAACAATGATTCTGGAATCATTGCATTGCTTTATCATCACGTATTTGATATGATTTCCATTTTTAATGGAAAATTTTGTGATTAGTATCACAAAAGCTAAATACAAATTCTTCCCTTGCTTTTCAGTTAAAATAAGATTGTCTCCAAAGTGGTCTTCTAGTTCATTTTTAAGATATAGAAAAGCATAACACCCTTCTCATGAAAGAGAGTCATTGTGCAGAGAAGTGATTTATTGTGATAAATACTGGCATAATTCTTCAAATGCTCTGGCTTTGTGTAAATCAATTTATCTGCATTGTTAGTCTTTGTGCATTCAAACCATTTCCAAGGTTGGAGTCTAGGTAAAACAACTGGACAAATTTTCCTTCTGCCATTAAATCATGAGCCGTCTGGATTCTCATTTTTACTTCCATGCCCCATTTATAATTTCTTTCATCTGCTTTTTGATAATATTATGGTTTTTGAACAGAATAAACAATCTTCTTTAGTGTTGAATAGAGGAGTAACTGGTCGTAATGTGCTTCCCTTGGAGGTAGAGTAACTATCTTCTTCCCTTTTCCTCTTGAAACTCACTTTACTTGACTTCTGGGTATAACATTTCTTGCATTTTTTATGAATAAAGAAAGGGTAACCTTACTCTCCAATATAACAGAAAGCCCATCCTCATGCTAGCACTTAACAGTTGACAGACCTAATTGATACACGAGTTGAGGAGGACACATCCTCACCACAGAGGATACATAGATCAATTGCAATTCTAGTTTTATCCCATGGGACAATCTCTAGAATATGACAAGCTTATGATCAATGATGTAGATATTTAAACTAAAAATAGGTTAAAGAGTAAATATGACAAAAAGCAGGAATATGGACAACTCCTAGCAAGGTCAACAATATATTATAGGACAGGCCAAGGGTTTATGCTTTAACCACCTGAACCATTAATACGCATTATTGCTGTATGGGATACAACAAAATTCAGCTATGGTAGCCTACACCTTGCCTGATCATTCATCTTACATCACTTGGTCCCATGTGATCTGTAATCCTTCAGGTGTCTTCAGCCCTGTCAATTCAGGTACGGTTGGTTGTCTTACAGAATTTGAGGCACATAAGACAACATTTGGAACACTACCTCAACAGAAAACAATGAGGAGCTAATGCAAAACCCCATGCTGGGTTTCACAGCAGTGATGTCATCAGTGTGCCCTCGTTGTGCTAGAACATACAATATGATATATAAAGGAGTGTGAGAACAATTCCTAAACTATCAGCCGGAATGCAATATACTTTGATTTGAATAGCAATACACTTTAATTTGAGTTGATTTCCTGAAACTGACCCGACAAGCTTGGTTCTGCAGTCACAATGCTCCAATTTATCACATGCACTACAGTCATCAATCTCATGAATATCTCGGAGGAAACTCCATTGGGATTTATGGGGATTTTTAATATTTTATTCTATAAACCAATAGCTGTCATTGACGAAAAAATCAGCTTGTTAGGATTAATCTTAAAGCTGACTATAATATTTAAGCTAAAGTTCTTGGACTGCCAGATACGGTAGCCATCTTGGGAGCCATGTTGAATTTGTGACTATCCTGCAAAAATATCACATCAGGATTGGTTTTAATCAATTTTCCAACCTCTAAAACAGAAATTATCTCCCAAACCATATTCATATCAGATTTGGTTGCAATTTTATGACTATTTCAATATTTTGTCTAAATACGGCAGCCATCTTGAACGTCATGTTGGATTTCTCGGGAAGCTGCATTGGCATTCCAGGGGATTTTTAGTATAATGTTTCTGGTGTCATGTAACTATCCTTCAAAAATCAGCTTGTTTAAATTAATTTTAATGTTTGGACCTAATGCTCCTGGACTAAATTTAATTTAATCTATACTGATATTTGAACCCTCTGTTTGTCCGTGCCTCTTCTCCGGTAAAACTACAAAGCCGATTGACATGATATTTGGCATGGAGAATCAATAATCAAGCTCATTCTATATACAATCTTCAGTTCTAAACATCAGAAAAAGAATTTTTATACCAGAATGTTTGTCTTCCATTCTTCTTGTGAATGGCAAACATATTTCTGAGGATAAAATCATTTATTAAACAAGTTTTGGTGTTTTTGGTCGGATTTGGCAATGACACACTGATAGCAGCAATAACACTAACACTGTCTAAGTCGGTGGAGGTTTGGGTTTCTCCCTCTTCCGTTTTATCTATGACAACAACTCTATCTAAATCATAGTCAGGGGAGGGTTACCTCTGCTCCCTCCTCTTTTCTCATTGACAAAAATGCTATGTATTTCAATTCATAGTAAAATCAACATTTTGCAGGGGGAAGCTTAACAAAACACGACTCTGCTAATTCAGGTCATTTTCTAATATGAACTTGGCAGTCAATTTTCTATTAATTTCGGGGTGGGTGGGTGAAGTACTGTTATTTACTTTTAATTTATGACTACTATTTAACTTCATCTTAATTTTTGGTTTATTTCTTTGATCACTACTTCAGTAAGGCCATCATTCTACGACACTCGGTAAACAACGCATATTGGAAGTAAAGATTTACATCTCTGTATAAATAATAGTTTTTCCATTTGTTGTGTTAAGTAAGAAGCATCAGTTTTCCAAAAGATGCTTTCAAGGCTCACTGTAAATAGTTTAGGTTATATTGTATCCCCTTGTCTTACTCCTTTTGCTATCTTTATCTTGTATGTATCTTTATGTAGTCTAATTATTGCGGTGCCATTTTCAAATATTTTTGGATGATTTGTATGTAATTTTCATTAACACCTTGTTCTCGCATTGTGTTGAAGACTGCCGTGTGTTCTAGCAAGTTAAATGCTTTCTTATAATCTACAAAGGCCAAACAGAGTGGTTTGTTGTATTCTAAGGACGTTTCGATTAGTTGATTTATTGCATGTAGGTGATCTATTGTTGAGTAGCCGCTTTTGAAGTCTGCCTGCTCGCATGTTTGATTTTCATCTAGAGTGCCTGTTAATCTGTGGGTATTTTTGTGAATAGTTTATATGTTAGGTAATAGTGTAATAGGGCGGTAGTTGCCAAGGTCATGCTTATCTCCTTTCTTGTGGAGTAGGATTACTATTCCTAATTCCTAGACAGAGGTTTTTAGGAACTTTTCTTTCTCTTATGCATTGTATGAATAGTTGTGCTAGTCCTTTATGCAAGATCTCTCCTGCATCTTCTAGAAGGTCTGTCATTATACCATCCTCTTCTGGCGCTTTACAGAGTTTCATATTTCGTAGTGCAAATACTACTTCTACTGTTATGTCTGAGATATCACTAGTATCTGTAGGTTTTTGATCTTCATATTTCTCCTCTGTTTGATTAGTTTTAATGTTGTTTTAGAGTTTTTCCCTGTGTTATTGTTTAACGTTTGTATTGCCTAGCATCTCTGCTGCTTCCTTAATTATATTTGTCAGACTATTACTCTTTTTCCCAACATAGAGGAATAATAACTCCCGTCTCTACAAACACCCCCTCTTTTTTTATAAAGATTTTCCTTTGACATTTTAGACTGAAAACAGCTGCTCATTAACATCAGTTCAATTTAATATTGAAACAATATAAAAAATGACAACAACAAAAATAGAGAATGCAACACTTTTTTCTTATTTTTAGGTGCTCCATTGCCCAAATCCTGCATGTTAGGCTCAGGGTTTAAGAAGAAGATTAATGACACAAAAAGTTTAAGACCCATCATTTGACATTGACACATTTTAGAAAAAGAATTAAATGGATTTGAGTTTTTTTTTACAATCTTTCTTCTTAGTAATGACACAAAGATTATAACGAAAGAATTAACAGGTTACAAGTTTCCAGCAGTTTTATTGACACCTGTCCAGTGGCGTAGCAAGTGTTCTCGGGGGCAAAAACAGTTTTGGCGCCCCCCCCCAGATGTTTTGATCATTTATTTTGTGACTCATTACCCACTTAATGACAATAACATAAATAATTAAATACCACCTTACATAGGCCTAAAATAAAGTCACACTATAACATTTAATTAGTATAAATTGAATTAAAATATTACTTATGTAGCGGTCACTTTTTACAATGTACCAAAATAGGGTTTAGAATAGCAACTGGTCTTGTCACTTCGACAAGGGCCAGCTCTGACCCCTATGAAGTACGCAACTAAACCTAGCTCCCTTTTTGCGTGACGTCAGCACACCTATAAAAACCCTTGTCTGTCGATCCTCCTGGCCTTTCGTAGCCTGTTCACAGTGTTACCCTCACCCGTGTCTATTTCTCTGGCACGTAAAAAAAACATCTCCCCCTATTACCTAAAATCTTTGGTCATCCTTTCTCCATTCCTTTTCGCCAAAACTAGGAATAAATGCCTCACTCATAGGCCCTTCCGAGAATGTAGAACGACCATCGATAATTAGTTTCTGGTAAAAAATCAGGTTTAGCGGAGCAACCCTTAAAAGTCTTCCTGACCAAAAACCATTTCCTTCATGCCTAGCATTTCTCTACTTTCTGTCAGAAGCCCTCCTTTTCACTTAACACCGATTTCTTTTGTTGAGAGCAAACACATTATTAAAGAGCACTAATAGCCTACATAATTTAGTTCTTGTAACTAACACTGCCGTCTCACAAAATACATTTCGGAACGCGAAAAATGGCTAGAGGCAAAAGTCCCTTTCTTTTCGCCATCATCTCCCCAAAAACCTTACATATGCATATATTATTCCTTTTTCTTGTACCCCTTTTTCCATACATATTTTTTATTAAACATGGTGTTTAAACTTTAAATCCATCGCCTTTGTGTTTTCATTCTTTTTCCTTTGTCTGATTTTACCGTCAAAAACCATACGGCCCTTTTTCCGTCCTTTCTCTTTTGACCCCTTGACCTTTCCTGCTGCTACTACTACTGGCCGCATTGGCGACCATTTTTGCCATCGCTTTTTCACCGCTAATTTCAACTGTAGAAACGGTACACATTCTTCTACAACTCAAGTAACATCTCCCCTGCTTCAGCATTCATTACATATCCACTTCAACACAATTAAATCACAACCTTGTAGAAACCATCTCCCGCTCTACACTTATTTTATTAAACAAATTCTTTTCCTATCCAGAAAATCAAAGTTGCCATTTTTCTTCCTATTACGTTTTTTTAGGTACCGTAAACAGGGGTAACTTTGAACAACAAATAAAAACATGTTTTTAAGTACAATAGCCAGCTTTATTAAAGAATAGCTCTAATTCGGGTTTCAACAGAAAATTATGCTATTCTTTAATAATAATGCCAGCTATTGTGCTTAAAAACATGTTTTTATTTGTTGTTCAAAGTTACCCAACTGTTCAATGTTACCCTGGTTTATGGTCGCTCAGGGTTTGTTCCGTGGTTTTTGTTCCTGTGAATTTTATTCCGGTATTCTTTTTAAAATATATTGTAGACTTTGCCCCCCTCTTGATACGCGACTACAAATGTCACCTTGTTGTCAAAAAGGTGTGTAGTTGTACCTATTGGGTAAACTGAAGAAATTCTGGTGCCAGACATTCGACTTTACTTTGACATTAAAACAAAAATCTTGTTTATAGAGCCGCTACGACAGTATATATGGAAGTTCAAGTATCAACTGACTGTAGTCCGATATTACAAAGGTTCGACAATTCTTTAATATTAAAAAAAAATATAACTAAATTCATTTTAACACTAAACAGGTTAGAAAAAATAAAGTTTTTCATGGTAGAACAAATATTTTCACCAAGAAATCGATACCTTATTTTAAAAACGTATTTAAAACATTCCGTTCTTAATTATTTTTTTTCTTGTTTCTGTTAAGAAATAAATTATCCCAAACTTTTGTCTAAAAAAGAAAAACAAATTTTCATTAATTATAACGAAGAATTGGGCTTTTAAAGTCAACTCAATGTTTACTCTAATAACCGGCAATAAATCAATCAGTTATGCCATATTTGATGAAAACAGTATGCATAACATTAAAATTGAAAAAATAAACATTTTTTTATCCTTGAAGAAATTATTAGTCAGAAAGCGTTTATCTTCAAATAAGGATTATCAATAAATTAGAAAACTTACATTTTTCTTTGACCAAGATTTAAAATTTTAAAAGATCCGCGAATCAATTGCCCAATTGAAACAATGACTTCCTTTGTTCCTTTTGAGGAAGAGCTTCACAGGAAAACTTAACTCTAACGAACCTTTGCAATTTAAAACAATTACACAAGTCTGAAAAATTAAAGTTATTCAAAATTGTTTCAATTCATGTAGTGAATAAAAAAAGATACCTTTAGTATGGTTCCAGCACATCACATTTTAATACAAAATTAAAAAGAAATTTAATGAAAATTATAGGAAATAATAATTTCAATAAGGATCGATATAATATTGTTCTAAATTACTTTTATATAAAAATATTTTGTCAATGGAATTTTTAAAACATATACATGAAGCAAACAACTCTATATATTCCATTACTAACATATAACTTCTGTAGTCTTTGTAACTTCTCAGATGTTTTGCTCAGAAATTTCATTTGGTGGCCAGTCGTTTGTAAATTTTTTCTGGTGCGTCGCTATGAATCATCCTGCAATAATCCACCATCATACTGATATCCCAACCTTCTTTCCATGTCCTTGAGATCCTGATGAAATCATGCACCCTGTTCCCCGCTTTTGGAGAAAAATGGTTCTCAATTTTTAATTCTGCACCCAAAAATATATAGAAATTACTTAACATAATCAAAACAATTTTTTAAATGTATACTTGTATTACAAATCCTGTCATCTGACCTCTACTAAACCAATCTTTTCATTTGATCAAAAGGTTCCAGTGCCGGGTTGGATAAGTCATTTAGTCTGATTATTAGGGGTCATGGGTTTAAATTACCCAGTTACAACCCAATAAAATACTTCCGAATCACTTATTATGTATCTGTTTTTAAGCACTATGGATTGATAGAAGCTAAACACAATGTGAATGTAAATAAAACTTTATATTCAAAATATTAATATTTACGCTTTGTTTGTGTTTCTATTGTAGAGACCAATTTGTAGGGTCACCAATTTGTAGGGACAATATATATCTGTCTACAATTTTAATTTATTTTGGCCTTGTTCAAGTTCTTAAGAAAGTCGTTGTGCAGTATGAGTGTATGTATGTAGGTCACTTATTTGCCTCATGGTGAAAAGTCTGTGAATGCTTTGCATGTGTGTGAGTCGAGACGGCTTGTGCCAAGCTGGCGACAAAGACCGCCCCTGGTTTAATCTTGTCTGTAATTTGCTTATATACAAAACTGGGGGGCTCCAGACGAAGTGGAAATTAAGATGAATTTTCATTGGTCAAAAAATAGTCTGGTATGTTTCCTAATATGTCGGCATTCAAAATATGTATTGAGAGTAGCTGCTGCTGATTCTTATTTAAATTATTTGGTCGTTTGAACTGACGCCTTTTTCTATTTCCTGCACGCAATTCTTTTGAGCCTATTTTGTTAAGATTTTTGGAGGGTCTTTTATTAAAGGGCCGACACTATCAATCCATTCTACAGGTAAAAGTCCTGTAGTCTGACCTTCTTTTAATCCGAGCAACATTTGATCAAAACCTTTTATTCACATTTACTATTTGTTAATGTTTCATTCAATCCATTCTACAAGTAGAAGACCTAGACTGACTTCCAGTAGTCCAACCTTCTTTGAAACAGACCAAAATTTGAGCAAAAGGTTTTATTACTATTTGTTTGCGTTTCTATCGGTCTATGGTATTTAACACCTTCAGCACTAAGGTTTTTTCGCTGACATGTGTAGCCTAAAAAAAGAACAATGTGGATTCGCTAGAGACTAAATAGCATCACTGGAAAGTAGGTATGAGTCAGATCAGTAAGCAGAAGACAAAATGAAGACAAGGCGTGAATTTCAAAAAGGGGATGTAAAGTAATTAATGTTGTTTGGCGCTTTATAGTTAAAGTAGCGAAAACGTTAATTAACATCTTTTGGCACTGAACATTTCAAAAGATATGGTAGATGAATAATAAACGTGTCAGAAGTTTTTATTGAGTTGTTACCCTGTAATCACTGTGACCTATAATATCTGATAATACAAGCAAATGGCTAATCTGACCTGACTCTAGAACCAACAATGTTGGACTATGGAACTTGGAAACAGAATCTGTGCTCAGAATAATAATATCTCGCACTGGGTCTTGTAGTGATTATTCAGTACCATTAACAGTGATTTTCAGACTTTTCTTTGTTGCTGAACTCCTAAAATTATCTCAAAATGCTGTAAAACACTTATGGAATGCTCTTACTACTGTTACAGTAGTAGTAAGTAAACAAAATAAATAATGTGGATTAAGATAAGAAGACAGTTATGTCAATTTTAAAGTGATCAACATAGCTTTACTTGACATCTTGGCTTTGTTGCAGACATCTAAGCTTGAAAAGGGGTCACCATTGTTTGTTAAAGAAATTATTCTTTGCTTAAACTAGCTGGAAAACTGCCCATTTGGGTGGGTTTCCAGTGGAAGGCATAAATTGGACCTTATATCACTAACAGGCTTCCATACTTTTAATTTCTTGATATTGTAAATACTACATTTGCCAGCTTATTATTATCAGCAGTGGCAGAACATATGAAGTGAATAAACACATTACACCCGAACGCAAGTCATTGTCATTATGGAAAATATTTGTTAAATGATGGCTTTTTTAGTCTTCCGAGCCCAAAAAATAGGTTTTTGCTTCTAGATTCATGAAACTCTTTGGAAATATAATTTAAAAACCTGCCCCAGTGAAATATCTGAAGCATAGAACCATTTTCTTGTGGTAAAACGCAATTTTTAGGGAGAAAAAAAAGCCTTGTTAACATTTTACAACTACTATACTGTAATCTCCACAATCAGAAATTTGTCTATATATATATACAGGCATTTGTAAGATTCTGAATTTGTCTGCAGGGTATGAGAGTATATAAACAATAGAACAAGACAAAAAGACCTTTATTAAATGAACTGAAACAACTAAAAAATGATTTTCTAGATAAGCTCATCTACGTCTTTATACTTCTGTAGACAGTGTCTACAGACTTTTCTTTCAATCTAAATCCCACAAATAAGTTTACTCACATGTGTTTGTACTCTGCATCTGAATGTATGTGTGATTTAGTATTTACGATAAAATGAATTTATTATATAAAAACAACATTTCAGGTATTTGGATTTACATAAATATTTCTTTTAAAGTTTATGAGAAAAATGGAAAAAGATTTTCGCTAATAATCTTTTGTGCTTTCAATCCATAAGACCTCTGCTTGCTCAGGAAATTTGTCAGTTTTTAAAAAAAAGTTAATTTTTAAGTGTTTTTTTGTGGAGGGATCCATTTAAGCTTGGAGGAAATTCTTGTTTTTAAGTAACATTTGTAGGATCATGTTACATATACCTGCAAAGTTTCATTTAATTCAGTTCTGCAGTTTAGGCATGCATTAATTCTTATAGCAAATCTTTAGCAAAACAAGAATTTGAAAATATTCTAAAACTTTATATCTAGTGTTTTTCAGAGTAATTTTCGTGACTTGGTGTAATAAAAAAAGTTACTCAGAATAAAATTCTGTACAAGACGTAGATTTTATTAAAATTGATTGAGTTTTACAAAAGTTATTATAAAACCAAAATCATCACTTTGTGTAAAATATTTTAAGGGCTTTGGGGGGGGGGTTGAGGAAATTCTTGTTTTTCAGTAGCCTATGACATTTGTAGGATCGTGTTACATATACCTGCAAAGTTTTGTTTTAATTCAGTTCTGCAGTTTAGGCATGCATTAATTCTTATAGCAAATTTTTAGCAAAACAAGAAGACGAATTTGAAAATTTTATAAAACTAAAAATAATTCTATACAAGACATAGATTTTATTAAAATTGATTGAGTTTTACAAAAGTTATTACAAAACCAAAATCATCACTTTGTGTAAAATATCAACTCATCATATTAAAGGCATGGTGCAATCGCGAATGCCCGATAGTTCTAGAGCATGGTATCAAAGATTCCTGAAGGCAGTGGTGTCTATCCGTTCCTCTGATAATTCTTATCTTATTTGAACTACTTTAGATTTGTACTGACTTGATAAGTCTTATCTGATATTCAAAGTTGAATCATTGACATTATTGCACCAGTTATTCTGACCAGTATCCTCATCCTTGCTTTTATCACAATATTTTGGCTGAAGTGTTCTTCAGCCTTCCTCACTGCTTAAGATTCTGTGAGAGTCATTGTCATTATTCCATTTGTTATTCAGACTGTTATCCTCAATAATTTCTGTCTGAATTTTTTAGATGAAGGATTATCATTATATATAAGTGTTTTCGGACTGGATGCTGCCCTCATCTCGTATAATCTTTTGAACTCAACGTTTCAGCTGTTGTACCATACAGCCTTCTTTAGGTGTAACATGTAATATCCGTAAGGAAAGTGAGTCTCTTTTATCAGTCTCCATCTCTGGTGGTGTAAAGCAAAAAAGCAGTATCAAATTTTAAACTTTAACCCCAACACTTCCAAATAGATTATTTTATTTCAGCAACGCGTGTAGTACGGCCTGTTCCATTTTCTTTGTTAAACAAAGAATTCTGTCTTGTGTCTCTGTTGCGTTGTGCAAACATATGTGTCTTATGATCCGGGTGAACACCATATGGAAACCCTTAATCTTGAAGGAACGCTCCCTGTGTTCAAAGCCCCAAATCCATATCCCAAACCCTGAAAATAAGAAAAGCTGATGTAGAGAGTAATATATATTTGTAGAGACAAAGTTTGCTTTTAGAAAATAGAGGCTAAAATGAAAAAGCAAAGGATAGGGATGATCTCAAAAGCAGTTTTAAACCAGGCAGGGAGAGATAACCTTGCTTTTTAATTAAAAATGATCACCTTTGGGGTATAAAATCCAATGCTCCTTGGGATTTCGATGGTTCTTTCTATGGAAATATTTTTGCGAATATTGAAATTTGTTTCCTCAACCACTACTACTTTTGTCTTTTTTTTATCAACTTCAGGTCTCAACAGAAGAAAATATCAGAATGCCAGAGAGCAATTGACTTTTGTTGCTTTATCTGATTTTTAAAAATATTTGTCCAAATTCCATTTTGTGGTTTTCATATTCAGCTCCTTCAAGCCACTTAGCCTAATTATGCCTTGAAATTCACTCAGGTGATTTTAAGATGAACATGTCTGGTTAGTCACTCAATAGAAACCATCATGTGACCAATGTCTTTTGGCAGCAAGCCGTGTTGTGGGTGATCAATTAAAAAATTGGAAAAGGGGTGATCAATGAATAAGTTACTTCTCTCGCTTTTTGTTGGATCACTAAAAAGTCTGAATTTTCAAAAAAACAAGTATGAACGCAGCCTGACACAAAATGACAGACACAATTTAGCATAAACTTACATTGTAAATTGAATCCCCCCCTAAAAAAAATTATTTTGGAGGGGAGATTTTGAAAAAAGAAAAAAATCCGTTTTTCCTAGACATAATAAGGAGTAAATGTTTAAATTTTCAGCCCTCTAGCTCCATACATACATACATAGTACATACACATCCAGCCAGACCAACTTAGAAACAAAAAAGTCTGAATTTTAAAAAAACAAGTTACTTCTCTCGCCTTTTGTTGAGCAGTGATCAGTAAAAAAAGTCTGAATTTAAAAAAAAAACAAGCATGAATGCTGCCAGACATAAATCAAGTGACTAATTTAGCATAAACGTACGTTGCAAATTGAACCCACCCAATGGAAACCTTTTTTTCTAGACATAATAAGGAATAAATTTTCAGCCATCTAACTCCATTGGTGTGGCCTGTACATGTGATACATACATAGCCAGCCAGCCAGCCAGACCTTCTTAAAAATTGAAGAAACCTATGTTGACAGTTTTGGTGACAGTTTTGGTTGACGGTTTCTAATTGAATTTGAAGAGATGGCTTATAAAACAATCATTTTCGGCACTGCTAACAGCTTGGCCACCCACACTTCTGCATCAACAGGCTGTGAAATTGATAAATTCAACATTCCAAACATATAAGGATGTGTCGATAACATCAGCAACATGAAGGTGAGATTCAATTATCTGGGGAAAAAATTTGAATATTAGAATAGTATCTATATTTTCCATCAACATGGTTGATTGTGTATCACTTAAACGTGCAATCATTTTTTGCCTGAGTAATTTGATATTGTTTGTATCCTTTATTTGATATTGGATATTAGAAACGATCAACCAAAACTGTTATCAGAACTGTCAACATAGGTTTCTTCAGTTTTTAAGTTGGTCTGGCTGGCTATTTATGTATCAGGCGTACAGGCCACACCAATGGAGCTAGAGGGCTAAATATTTAAACATTTACTTTTTATTATGTCTACAAAAACATGTTTTTGAAAATTCTTCCCCTAAATACGTTTTTAGTGGGGGTTCAATTTACAATGTATGTTTATGCTAAATTGATCCCTTAGTTTGTGGCCGGCAGCATTCTTGCTTATTTTTTGATAATTCAGACTTTTTTTTAGTGATCCAATAAAAGGCAAGAGAAATAATTTATTCATTGATCACACGTTTTTCAAATTTTTTAATTGATCACCCCCAACATGGCATGCTGCCAAAAGACATTGGTCATGTGACAGTTTCTATTTAATGACTAACCAGACCTGTTTTTTTTGCTTTTCGGTAACTGGAAAAATGTATCAATTTTTTTCTCTCGAATATAGGTTCACCTAATCTGTTATGGAGATCATTCACAAAATTTTATTTTTTTCATCTTTTCTTCTTCGTTTTGAAGATCAACATTTTAGATAATTCTATTGCATTATAGTTTCACAAAGGCATGACATAAGTAAATAGATATCATTATTTTACTCATTGATAATAACTCAATTTACAAGAGAAATAACCAATCACTTAGCAATGGCTCCTACTCCAGGAGCTCAGCAATTGTCAGATTTCAAAATAGTGCAGGTGTTATGATATACTGTCATGAAAGGTCATTTCCGGGCCAAACACCTGTGCGGAATTGGAAGTGACACCAGTCACCTTAGGAAATATGCATCCCGAAAACAGGATGTTGAACACACAAGCGTGGCGTTCGAAACCCCATAAAGCTCAGAGCCGACACGGAAGCTCAAGAGACGGAGAAAACTCAGGACCCAATCAGAGGACTCAGAACCGAAAGCAGAGACAGACAGACTGCCTAGGGCTGGGAAGGTACAAAGCCGGGTTCCCCTGTTGGGAATGGTCTCGGGCACCCCTTATCTCTCTCCCACTCTTCATTCTCCGGCCGACAAAATGTAACCTATAAAATAAAACAACTTTCGAGTATTTCTTCGAGTCCTTCCTTTTCTATCCAAGTTCAGGACATTCATCCCACTTCATCCCAGTATACAACACAGGAGATTGTTGATCAATTAAAAGGTGGAATGAGCCAGCATCAAGCAGTATTGAATTCCACCTTCAACTGTGGTTTGCGAAAGACAGTTTTACACTATGTTCGATACAGGTACAAATCTGAGAAAATACGCTCTTCCAATGCTTACAAGTCTTCTGAACTGTATGAAGATACATTTTTCAACTCTATTACAACGTCACAAAACCTTTGTTTCTTTATTCCTTGTGAATATTGTAAAGAAATTCTTTTGTTGTTATTACAAGTAATGCCTATTGTATATAGTCCATGAGCCAAACCCCCAAATTTCCAATATTGGTACACAATTAGGGTCAAAGGATGACTATCATTTTTGGAATGTAGTGGACCCCTAGACATAGAAAATAAATGATAGCCTTGTATAAATACAGGTCTTTATGTTTTATTGTCATTTTTGTCTCTATTTTATATTTTCTGTATTTGTCATATTGATAAGTAAAAACTGTGTTAATTTGGGATTCCTAGTCCAAAAAATAAACTTCACACAAAGGTTGTTGTGAATCAATACTTGATTATTAGGAAAAATGTACATTTTGCCTAAAAGACACAAAAATGTCAATAAAACATAAACACCCATAGTTATACAAGGCTATCATTTATTTTCTATGTCTAGGGGTTCACTACTTCCCAAAAATCATAATCATCCTTTGCCCCTAATTTAGTACCAAAAAATGGCTGGCTCATGGACTAATATTCTGTCTGCCACTTTTACTATCTGCTCAGTTTATATCAATTGACCTTGCTAAGTCAATTCTTGATGGTACAAACCTTAAAGTCATAATTGGCTGTTTAGAGTTAATGCCCTTGAAGCTTCTAGGTAGATGGCGCTGTCATAAGGAATTATCCCCTTTGGTGGAGGGCGCCATATTAAAATTATATATGTCAAGGAATAAGAGGGTAGATGTGTTTTATCAGAGTAGATGTGTATTTAATCAATGTTTTTCCTTTGGTCTACTTTCAGACTGCATCGTTGTGGTGGCCTCAATCGTGGTCTTGTGTTGGGGATCAAATGGTCAAGTTTTTGCCACTTCAGCCATTAGGTAAGTAACAACATCATATGACCCAATCCCTCAGTTTACATTGGTTCTTTGGTCTAACTTTGTGATGGGAAGCAGAAATATTGCTGGGGGGGAGGGAGAAGAGATGGATTCCTGCCTTTCCCAAGGGCATTAATGCTAAGTGAACACAAACTCAGCCAGAGTCTGAACTCTGCTCACCGATTCCATTCTCTGTGCTATACCTCTTCCAGGTATTCCATTATTTGCTGGTAAAGAAGAGGGGTGAAGATGACAACAAGAAAGGTAAACTGAGTGGAAGTGATTTATTTGCTGTGGGAAGATTAATGGAACAATGCAACAATAATGGTAACAAGTCGGGAGCCATTGTCTGCTTTCTGGGTACCATGGAAATAAACTGGTTTGTTATCTGTTGTTGTTGTACAAAGTGATGAGTCTGGAGCAAAAACGTTAAATGTAAAGAAAGACACAAAGCGAAAAAAAAAGATGGTGAAAGAAAATGAATGAAAGAAAAGATATTTATTTGACTAAGGATAAAAGGATAAAATAAAAGATATTCCAGGATTTTGAGCTGGGTGGGGTTTAAATGGAAAAAATTACTTTTACAAATAAATATGTGAAAAAGAAAACCTTTCAAACACTGTTAATTAGTTTTAATTAAAGCCTGCATTTAACAAAATTGGTAATTAAGTTAACACCTGAACACCAAAATGTTCTCATGGTCTGGAAAAAAAAAAAATTTCCACCTAGGCTATTTTGAGTCAAAGGTTGAATTCAAACTCAGAATTTTAGGAAGTTACCCCATGCTGGTTTCAGACAGCTTATCTAGCGAAACAGAGACAAGAAGTCTGACAAAACAAAAGCCGGTACAAAAATTCACAGCGGGAGTCCAAGATAAGTCGAAAATGATGACAGCTGACAAAGCCAGCATAGTTTAGTGATAGATAAGTTATCTCGCAATGGGCCGGCCTGTCACGGAGCACAGTTGTATCATAAGATAAAAGATAATTAGCGGAAGTGGAGACGAAGAGAGCTAGAGTGACTAGCAGGCATAAATAGGCACAGTCATTTCCAAGAAAGGTCAGTTAGAGAAGGGATTTGGAACAAGTCAGAAGTCACAAAATAAGTTCCCCTCAGCCACAAAGAAACCAAAGAAAAAGGTGATACGTGAATACAGGAAGAGGCACTTGACCGTAACTTAAGAGCATTCCCTTCCTCTCTCTCTGACGGCAACTACAAAACATTGTTGCAGACTGAAAGAAAACCCGACTGTGTTTTATTCAAAGAAAAGTGAATGAACCCTAAATACGCTTGATCGAAATAAAGTCTTGTTCTTTTTCATGCAGGTACACACATCACGGTACACCAGGGGCGGTGCCAAGATTTTGAGCTGGGTGGGGTTCAAATGAAATATGGGAAAAAGAAAACCTTTCAAACATCGAAAACAAGAAATTAAGATGAGATCCAGCATTTTTCACTTACATTTGAATCATATCTTTTTA
>VCCN01000272.1:843075-856198 GCA_006491835.1 Architeuthis dux | reverse complement strand
ACACACACACACACACACACAAGCACTGAAAAGGCAAAGGGAAAAAGATCTTTTGAATTCTTTGATTTCTCTTCTTTCATTCTGACTTTTACTTTGAGAAGAGGTGCATGCTGGGAAACCTAATGAGATGGACACGTTCATTATTTTCCATTTGCCTAACAACATTGTGCAATAAAGCATTATGTCTCATCTCATCAACCGTGACCAGCGTTATGGCTGGAAAGAGTGCAAAATCCAAAGACACTCAACGAATCACTGCTCAGTCGAAGATAATGATGCTTTAATATAAATTATGGAGCCCCCACATCATCATCATCATCGTCATCGTCGTCATCATCATCATCATCAGCAGCAGCAGCAGCAGCTGTTATAAGTCCACTACTGGACAAAGTCCTTTCCCATCTCCTTCCATGACGAGCGCGATTGCACTAATCTCTGCCATGTCTTACTGGCAAACTTTTCTATCTCGTCTCTTCCTACTGCATTTACTGTCCCACAAGCACCAATCAGTTAGCCTTTTGCTCCATCCCTTCTTCTTGCTATGTGCCCTGCCCATCTTTGTTGTTTAATTAATTGTACAATATCCTTCACCGTGGTCCTCTCTCGGATCCATGTTGATCATTTTCTATCGCTAAGAGTTGTTCCTAACATTGCTCTTTCCATTGCCCCCTCTAAGTGATCTAAATAGAGAACATCCAAAAAATAGTGTTAAAGATGAACAAAACAAAGACAAAAGTAATGTTCAATGATAAAGTCTTGAAAAAACCCATAAGAATAGATGGTGAAGACTTAAAAGAAGTTAAGGAATACATTTACCCAGGTCAGGCGATAAAGCTAGAGATAGACCACCGAAATGAAATGAAGATGGCGCATAATGATTGGCTGGAAAGCATTTGGTATAAATAGTGACATACTGAAAAGCAAATTGCCAATATGCTTAAAACATAAAGTAAACAACCAATGCATAATACCAGCTATGATGAACGGGTATGAAACCTGGTAAACTGTTTTAACAAAACCACTCAAAAACCGACTCGGAATTTAGCCTCATAAAATGCAACAGAACATTTTTAGAAGTTCAACTTTTTTTAATTGAAACTAAAAAGGTGTAGTTCTATTCATGATTAATTAATTATAAATAATTACTTAATGTACACTTAACTTGAAAGTCATTTTTATTGATTACATATGATTGAAATAAGAATAACATAAAACTAGTTTAAGGGCCATGTATAAAGTCAAAGACTAATTCTGTGTTTACTTACTAATTACCAAATTTTTTTTGGCTTGACTGCTGAAATATGGGTTTTTTTGTGAAATTTATCAGAAACTTGCACCCCACCCCCCAATCATCCCAAAATGTTCACAATGTGTTTAATCATGCTTAAATTAACTGCAAAATGCAAAAAATGTTATAATAACGCAGGAATTCAAAATAAATGGGGGTGGAAGTTCTACTGCCAGTCCGCGCATGGGCATTACCCTAAATGGGCATTGGGGGACCCTTAAAAATTAATGAATCTCAAAAATCCTTTTGGCCTACCCTACTGTGTTATTATATGTTAGATTATTTGTAGTAGTATCATCATCAGGACTAATTAATCACCACTACCCACAACACTGGTTTATTGCTGGGTTTAGTTAACCACTGCTACCCACAACACTGGTTTATCCACCTCTCTACCCATAGCTGGGGTGGGGGGAAAGGTGGATCCATGTCTCTTCCAAGGGCATTAGTGCAAAGTGAATGTAAACAGCATCAACCGGAGTTTGAACTCGGCTCACCAGTTCCACTGTCCGTGTTGTTAACCACTATGCCACTTGCACCTCCTAAAAGATGACAAAATAAAAAGAAATTATTGGATAAAATGAAACACAAAAGAAGGGGATGGGGAAGGGGTTGTTGGATCTGGTTAAAAGGACAAACGACTGCAGTGAAGTGAAAAATACGGTTATAAGAAAAGCCAACTGGAAAATGTGGACAGAGGGAAAGAGAATTGAAGGAATTCAAGGGTTTCAAATAAAGATGAACAAAGGAGCAGAAAAGGAGGTCATTGAAGGGGAAAGAGATGGATGGGTGGTAGGATGAGGAAGGTTTGTAAAAGAGTGGTGGCGTGGAAGAAGGCGAAGGAGAAGAAGAAGGCAAAGAAGAAGAAGGCAAAGAAGAAGGCAAAGAAGAAGGCAAAGAAGAAGAAGAAGAAGAAGAAGAAGAAGAAGAAGAAGAAGAAAGAAAATAAAAGAAGTAGAAGAGAAAAGTAGAAGAAGAATGATAAGCAGAAGAAGGAGAAGGAGAAAGGTGCAAAAGAGAAACAAGAAGAACCAGAAGAAGAAAAAGAAAAAGAAGAAGAAAGTAGAAGAATAAGGAAAAGATGAAGAAAAGTCACAGAAAAGAAGAACAAGAACAAGAACAAGAACAAGAAGAACAAGAACAAGAACAAGAAGAAATAAAGAAAAGGCAAAAGCAAGAAAGAAGATGATAGAAAAGAAGCAGAAGATACAAAAGAGAAGAAGTTAAGAAAGGTAGAAAGAAAGAAAATGGAAGAAAAAACACAAAAAAGAATAAAAAGAGGAAGGAAAAGAATAAAAGAGAAGGAATGAAATTTTCCATATAAGGGAAACCAAACAAGCCTGAAGGCTTCCCTTGGAGACCAGCAGTGGTCATTGTCATCATAACAATGGTGACAACAATATTGACAGTGGAAGCCGAAATAAGTGCTTCTATACCATTGTGTCATATTGGATGGTTGTATGTTAATGAAGCTGATGAGTAGTATGACAAGGTTCAGTGGTACAATGAGATTGTCAACCATTGTCAGTAGTTCTACAGGGGGGGGCGGGGATTCACGATTTTCTGTAGAGTGGGTCCAAATGAAAAATCTGTTTTTACAAATAAATCCATGAAAAAGAAAACAGATTTCAAATAATAAAAAACAAGTTGTAGTTTTTTTAGCGCTAGAATTGGCAAAAGATTTGCAGCAAGGTGGGGTCCAAATTGGAAACAAATATTTTTATAAATAAATATGTGAAAAATAAAAATAAATTTCAAACAATAAACAAGAAAGTAATACGTGGTGATCCAGCATTTTTCACTCACATTTTAGTCGTACCTTTTTAGGACTAGAATCAAGAAAACAGTAAAAACGAATTAATCAAAGAAATTTACCATAGAATCAATAAATAACAAATTTATAAAGAATAAGACGGAAGACATCTTACTTATATTAGACGAAAAACAAAAACTGAATTTTTGTTTCTACAGTAAACTTATGATTCCTTGGATATGCTGCCATGTGAGGGTTAATGAACTTGTCTCACAGACTAGTTTTCTACTGCAGTGATTTTGTGATGAGCATCTTGATCTTTGTTGTTTTTATCTCATTCTGGTTGACTTGTCACATTTTTGGTCTGGCAGCACTGGTGTGCCTTGAGTTCAAATCAGAAATCTCTAACACTGCTTCCCTAATAACGATTTTGTAGAAGACGGCAAGAAATAATTAACTTATTTATATTGCATTGCTAGCACCTAAACCAATGTTATTGATGAATAATAGATGAGTGCCTTGGTCCTTGGTCCCTCTAACTCAGGGTTAACTCCCCTGGTTGCCCCCACACTTGCAGACCATTACAATTGCAATGATTTCAGTGTCCCATTAATGTAAGCTTAGTCATTAACTTTAGAGCCACCTCACCATGCCACAATGATTAGTAAGCCATTACAATTGTAATGATTTCAGTCTCCCATTAATGTAAGCTTAGTCATTAACTTTAGAGCCACCTCACCATGCCACAATGATTAGTAAATACTGATACATTTTGGGTGCCAACCACCATGTGAGGGTTAATGAACTTGTCTCGCAGACTAGTTTTCTATTGCAGTGATTTTGTGATGAGCATCTTGATCTTTGTTGTTTTTATCTCATTCTGGTTGACTTGTCACATTTTTCGGTCTTGCAGCAGTGGTTCAAATTGAGTTCAAATCAGAAATCTCTAACACTGCTTCCCCAATCCAATAACAATTTTGTAGAAATTTATATTGCATTGCTAACACCTAAACCAATGTTATTGCTGAACATAGATGAATGCCTTGGTCCTTGGTCCCTCTAACTCAGGGTTAACTCCCATGGTTGCCCCCACACTTGTGATCTTCTGCCGGAATAAGCCAAGAGATACCTTATCAGCAATAGTTTGCAAGCTAGTCTTGTAGACCATTATTATTGTAGTGATTTCAGTCCCCCAATACTGTCATGGGGGAACCCATCAAAGGTGTGTTTTGGACAAGATCCCTCTGGCTTCTTCATTCCTACTCTTTATGCTGAGTGCTTAACAGAGTAGCATTTTTAAAGTCTTTGTCATGACTCTGCCTAATGAACCAGAAGCGAACACTCTACCACTGGTCCATGGAGATCGGTAGAGATGAGTGTCAACCATAACACAATATTTCAGGATATTGTATCACAAATGAATAAATAATAGTGTGTATGAAAATATTAGTCCATATAACTCATGAAATAATAACAATGGCCGATCCCAGGACTTCGGAAAACAATACAAGGACCAACGAACATTGTTGTGATAAAAATAGAAAGGATGACGATATTAGTCTGAATAATTAGTGTAATAATACTAATGTCAGAATTTCAAACAATGCTAGGAAGGGCAAAGTAAGTTTATGCTAATTTGATCCCTTAGTTTGTGTCCAGCAGCATTCTCAGTTGTTTTTTGAAAATTTTGACTATTTAGTGATCACTGCCCATCACTGCCCACCACTACTGTTTAAATTACGAGGTAAAAAGAAGCATATATAGGTGGCAATGATTCATAATTTCCCTTGGCATGCCAGTTAATATTTGCTTTGTTTATCTTTCATCTTATTACTGGGTTTCCTGGGTGAGGATGTCTGATTGTTAAAATACCTGAAACACCCAATGACCCCAGGGAACATCATTGATGTGTCCAGGGTCATTACAAGGTGATGTATGTGAAAAAGATGATATAATCTTAAATTGTCTGAATTTCTTAAATGAAGCACTATCATCATAATTTAGCCTGGAGAAATTAGATGAGAAAGAACGTAGCTATAGATTTAACTTTGCTTAGCTGGTTGGTTTCCGTGACCAAATCAGTAAGGTGCCATCCTCGTCAGATGAACTGCAAGTTCAAATCTCATCAGAAGCTATCTTTATTTCTGATCAATGCTGCTTACTGAATGGTTGTAGAGTGTAAAAATGACCTGACCCAGGTGTTGTGATAAACAGCAACAAAAATGAGATGAAATGAAAAACCAGCAAAAGAAATTGTAAGCTTGGTTTAATGACAGATATTAACATATTAAAAATGCAAACAGAAAAGGTACTTACAGAGATCCTTTATTCATATAATGACCGTGGTCAACAATACACACGTGTGTCCTTCCGAGCTCTCTCATCTACTAATAACAATGCAATAATGGCTGCTTGTTGACCAGAACGTAAAAAAGCGCCCCTTAACGGAAGTGGATAGAAACTCTTCTGCTTAAGGGGAATAACTCATAATACTTAACAGAAATGAATAATACATACTCTGTCTTATTTGGGGATTTTCCCTGAGTTCTTCAGACAATTATTCTCATTCTTGCTGAGATTCAACTAATAGAATATGTATGTTTCTGTCAGCAGGCAAGAGACGTTGTGTAGGTGTGGACTTTGGTGACAGACAATGTGTAATTGCAGATGTAATGTTTGAATCATGAAGTGAGAGAAAAAACAAGGGCAGTAAAAACGTTTGGTTTATTTGGTAACTAGTTATTGCCCATGAAAGATTCATGGATATATTTGAATTTGTATGAGATTATTATTTTCTTTTAGAAGAGAAACTATTATAATAAGCAAAATTATTATATTAATAAAAATATCTGACTTAGTTTGGAACACAAAATGTACAATATAAACAAATGATTGTAGTAGTAAGCTGATAGCCAAAGTAATAGCAGTAATATCTAGTAATAGCTTTACTGTGTGTTAAGGTGCTGATGATATATAGAGAGATATAAAGGCTATGGTTCACTATGTGCGTGAAGAAGGATTATCTTGTCTCTCTGTACTCTGTCTAGTGAAAATACATCAATAACATAAATGCATAAAAAGGGTGATGTAAGCATGCGATGCAGGGATGCACATTTAACATTGCAGTAGAATAAAGATACATAACACGGATGTAACAGAACAAGAAATGTGTTTATTATGGAATGCATGTTATCAATGTGTTTAGTTCTCATCCATAGAGAAGAAGAAACAAAATGAGTTTGGCTTCTTATAGGAGGTGCATGGGAGGTGTTGGCTGGTCAAAATGTTAGCTTTTCGATGTGGTTCTTGCAAACTTCCTAAAGTTAAATAGGATAGACAAGGTACAAGTCTTCTCATAGACAGTTAGTCTGCAATGCATATTGATTTATAATTCAAGTGCATGTTTTCATTTTTCATGTGTGAGTCAGTTATCTGCAAAGCTCTTGTGGACAGATAAAATAGGTTTAGGAATATCAATTGTTTGTATTTGAGTCCAAAATACATATATATATACATATATATGTGTGTGTTTGTGTGTGTGTGTAAATTCAAGACAAAACAGAAGAATATCTATGAAAGAATTCATTATTTTTTATTCTTTCATTTTATTATTTATTTGGTTTGTTTGCGGACTATAGTTTCGGCTTTTTTTTCTCCTTCTTCAGTACATGGCGTAGAGTGAGAAGAAATCTGTGTTAGTTTTAATTTTTATAGTAGCCTTCTGGTGTGTGGATATTTGTAGAACTATTATTTATTTATTTTCCCTGACTGTCTGGGAAGCGTTGGCATCACTCACTGATAAGACCATTCTTTGATACAGGCTTTCCATGTTCATACTGTTCTTATCAATTTAATGTTAAGTGGTTAATGTGTGTGTATGTGTGTGTGTGTGCATGCAAGTATGTGCGCACGTGTGCATGCATGTGTATGTATGTGTTGCTGACTACTGACCAATCAAGTGGAGTGCATTGATAGCCTCAAGCATCAGATGATGCAGGAGTGTTGATTGATTGATTGATTTTAAAGAAGAGGCAGGTGAGATTTATGACTAATATAAATATATACATGATGTACAAACATGTCTGATGAGATGATTCAAAGAGTTGATCCAAATGTACACTTGAACCATTCATATTTTTTTATATTAGAAACCGTCAACCAAAACTGTCACCAAAACTGTCAACATAGGTTTCTTCGGTTTTTAAGTTGGTCTGGCTGGCTAGCTATGTATGTATGTATCATGGGTATTGGCCACACCAATGGAGCTAGAAAGATGAAAATTTTAACATTTACTCATTATTATGTCTAGAAAAAAAATATTCTTTTTGTTTTTTGAAAATTCCCCTCCAAAATTAGTTTTCACGGGGGGTTCAATTTACAATGTAAGTTTATGCTAAATTGATCCCCAGATTGTGTCCGGTTGTTTTTTGAAAATTCAGATTTTTTAGTGATCCAACAAAAGATGAGAGAAGTAACTTATTCATTGATCACCTCCTTTTTTTAATTGATCACCCCCAACACAGCATGCTGCCATAAGACATTGGTCATGTGACGGTTTCTATTGAGTGACCAACAAGTCCTGTTTTCAGTCTTTATATTGGTGCTTATAGTACTTGCTGGCACAGTCAAGTGATAAACAGAGTGAACAAGCCAGATGATAACCTGTTCTAAGCTGAGTGCCTTGTTGGTGATACTAAATATCACAAGTTCATCAAGAGACTTAGATCTTGACTGATTAAAAAGAGAAGTCGATTTGGTCAGTGAACGCACACTCACCTTGATATTTACTTAGCTTAGTCTGGCACATTGCCATAAGTTTGAAGCACTCATCTAGGAAAGAAATCACTAAAGTAGTAATGATCTTCAGGATGAGCATGCTCTACAGCAAGAAAGTCAATATATTATTTATAGCTTAGTCTACAGCGGTTCCCAAACTTTTTGAGTCATTCCCCACTTTTATCCATAAGATTGCTAGTATTTCCCCCCATTTATTAAGTTGCCACAAAGAATAATTTCAAATAATAACTTTATTTTACATATAATTAGAGAGCTTCATACTAAGAATTAGTTTAATTTTATAATTGTACAGCTGCTGCATATTTGTTACTCAAAGAAAGCAAGTGAAAATAATTAAAACACATCATTTGAAATTCCAATTTATTACAAAAACATAAGAATTCTGCTATCGTAAATGATATACACATCAATGTGATCTCTGTTCTTATTTTTTTGCTACTTGTTCTTCGATTTGTGGGTCTATTAGTGAGAGAGCACATCTTAAATCATTCTCAACTTGGAGCTTATTTCAGCCTTCGAGTTGATAGATAGAAGTGCAGAAAACCCTATCTCTAGACTGGACCTTTTTTTTAACCTAATAGCCTTATCCCCCCGTTGGGAACCCCTGCTTTAGGCAATGACAAAGAAATGAACAAGAGGTGCGGGTGGCAACCAGTTAGCAGCACGGAAAATGAAATCAGCAAACTGAGTTCAAACTCTGACTGAGACAATTTGTGTTCACTTCACACTAATGCTCTTTGGAAAGGCATGAATCCATCTCTTCCCCCACTCCAGCTATGGGTAAAATAGCAGGGCGACTGGTTAACGGGGCTCTGGTGGAGCTTCGACGGGCCAAGCAAGCCTGAAGTAGATTATTATAAAATGCTCAATTAAAATAACCCCATAACACCCTCAATGGTACAAGCAGATGGATGATAAAAAAAAAGAATTGAACCATATATCTTATTAACTTCAGGTTGTTGTTTTGACCAGTGAGCTACCCTGAAGGTACACAGAGTAAACCATGCCACATGCGGCCATGTTAAGAGGCGAGAAAGTTGCACGTCTGGTTGTAAATTAATTTTTGTACTCCAAACGCTCCAAAATATCAAAAGATCATCCAGATTGCATTTTTATATTTTCTCTGACTGGTTATGTGATTATCATGGCTAAGAAGTTAAGTCAGCCATATTGGATCTGTGAGTTTGGAGTTTGTTGCTTCTTTAGTCGTTAGGTGAGTGGTTATAGATAATGAAGGGTTTAAAAGAAAGAAAGAAATGAAAGAAGAAAGGCAGAAAAAAGAAATGAAGGATGGTGGGAAGGGGAGAAGGAAGAAACGAAAGAAAGCAAGAAAGAAAGAAGGTGAAAGGAAGAAACAAAAGAAAGAAAGAAAGAAAGTGAAAGGAAGGGTGGAAAGAAGGAAGAAAGAAAGAAAAACAAGGAAAAAGGAAAGAAGAAGAGAAAAAACAGGGGAAAAGAAGGAAAGATAGAAAAACAGGAGGAAGGAAAGAATAAAAAGAGAGAAAGGAAAAGGAAGAAGAAAAAAGTTTTAAAAATGAGGGAAAACAGAAAGAAAGGGGGGGTGAAAGAAAAAATAGAAAAAAGAAAGAAAGACAGAAACAAAGAAAAAAGGAAAAAAGAAAGAGAAACTAGGAAGGAAGGAAGGAAGGAAGGAAGGAAGATAAGCAAAGAAAGAAGGGAAGAACACAGTGAAAAGAGAGGAAGAATAGCAAGAAGGAAAAAAGAGAAAGAAAAAAGCAAGTAAAAGAAGGATAAAAAAGAAAACCGTAAAGAGAAATGAATGAAAACAGAAAGAAAGGAAGGAAAAGTGAAAAACACATGGAAAAAAGAAGGAAAAAAGAAAGAAACACGGGAAGGAAGGAAAAGAAAGAAAGAAAAGAAGAAGGAAGGAAAAAAATGAAAATGAAAAATATTGAAAAATATTTTCAATTTCAGTGTTTTAGACATTATAAAATATTAAAATTCTAAAACTTCAAAATTTAAAAAAAACCTTAAAATTTCAAGATTAACATTTTTATGAACGTAGTTCTGCCTTGTGTATTGTTGTATGCCTTTCAATGTACATATTACGGCTGTTTCGGCCATTTTTACATCCTAACTGCACTAACAAAGTAAAAAGAAAGAGAGGAAAACAAAAAGAAAAAACATGGAGAAAGGAAAGAGGAAAGTGTTGAAACAAAATCACACTGGGATGAAAAGCAATTAATTTGTTTCAATTCAAGTCATTTCCACCTCCAGATAACCCCAACTAAGATCAAATTAGCGCCAAGTCGTCAACACACATCCACACATTACAATTCAAGCACCTAAACACATTAATTATTCAACCAATCACAATTAAACAAAAGCTATTTTAAACCAATAAAATGCTTTGAAACAAAAAAACGAAAACAAAAAAAACAAAAAAATAGATTTTTAAGCTCTGGAACCTATTTTTGATTTCACCAAGCTATATAACCCCCTTTTTCACAACTGATTATAGCCAGTCAACCTTTTGGGCAAGCAGCATTCACCAGAACCCTCGTCCAAACTTTTCCGCGCATACTTACTGGGCTCACATCTTGACACATCTTCAATTACTCTCTGACAGAAAATCCAAACACGCAACGGGCCTGACACATTCTTGACCAGTTGTCAGTCTAACAGCAAAAATGAAAGCCAAAATTGACTTCATTAAATGCCACAAACCAAATCTTCCACAACGCAACAAACAACTTCACAAAGACCTCAACAGCTCAACACGGAGCTATCAAACAGAGGCAGGCAGCGATTGCAGCCTGTCTTAACTTTTCGTCACCCATCTGAACCTTTCTGTCACTCAGTATGCAACGCACATATCTTCACATTCTAAAAACTGTCAAGACAACTTTGATCAACTTTCAACCAGCAAGAAAAACTCGTCTTGAGATTTCCAACCTTTTCTCTTTCTCTCTAGAAGAAAGATATTTTTTGATGAAGTCTGATCTGCAAGTTTTCACCAAGAACCAACGCAGCTCATAATTCAATACAAGGAAACAAGAAAATTTCTACATAAACATCCTACCGCACAACTACACAAAGTTATTAAAAACATCTTTTTGACAAAAATAACTTCTCAATTTTAACAAAAAATATATTTATTCATTGCAAAAGTTATTGCAACTCGGTTGATATCAAACATTTTTTGTTTTAAATATTTGTACATTTTCTCATTGATGTCTTCTCACACCAATATAGCTTGTTGTTTTTTTTTGTTTTTAACACAGTCCACTCTTACCTCTCCTTTACTCCTTCTGAAGTTCGCCGCTCAGTCTGAACTATATAAATTACTACTGCTTACCAAGTAGGTAAGGGAGGTTGAAGACTAATTTTTAATTATAGAAATTACAGTAGAGTCTCTTACAGTTGTAAAAATTCAATGAGGCCTGAAAAAAGTATTGGCTAATTAAGCAAAGAGGAATTTCTTTAACAATCAATGGCGACCTCTTTTAAAGAAGATAACATTCAAGCTTATATGTTGGCAAAAAAAGTAAAACAGGGTGAAAGAAGAGAAAAGACAACTGAAATTAAGAGAGAGAGAGAGAGAGAGTGTGTGTTGGAAAAAGAAGGAAAGAATAGAAAGAAAGATGGAAAAAAGGCAGAAACAAAGATGGAAAAAGAGAAAAAAAACAGAAACAAAGATGGAAAAAGAAGGAAAAAGACAGGAAAAAAGATGGAAAAAGAAGGAAAAAAGACAGAAAGAAAGATGGAAAAAGAAAGAAAGAAAAATAGAAGGAAAAGAAAAACATAGAGAAAGCAGGAAAAAGAAAGGAAAGAAAACATAAAATAAGAAAAGAGAAAGAGAAACGGACAAAGGAAGGTGAGGAAGAAAGATGGAAGGAAAAGAAAGAAAGAAACTACAAAGAAAAAACAAAAAAGAAATTATTAGAGTTTCTTTTCTTAAAACTAATCTCCTAGATATTCAAATATATCCGTGAACTTTTTTCACAGTTAATAACTGCAGTGCGAAATAATCTTTTCTGACAAGCTCAGAGATTAATCTACCTGAGCACACTTTCATCTTTTAGGTCATCAAGTAAAGTCAATAGAATATTGGATTTTTCTCTCTCTCTCTCTATATATATATATTTCTCCCTCTCGTCAAATTCTAAGACAAGGTCAGGAGTTGACTTTACTACTGTAACAAGAACAAGAACAATCCTAAACCGATAAGTAAAAACCCCATGCCCCTACAGTGGTTTGAACTCACAACCATGTGATCGGTAGGCAGACATCTAACTGCCTGAGCTAAATTGACAAGACTTAGATATTAGCAAACATTTATCATACAGATACGCATGGGCTTATTTCATTATAATAAATAAATATAGAAAAAATATATATTTTTATAATTTTTTTTATTTATGATATATACAATACAAAAGTTGCAGTAATCCTTATTTCAGTCGGAATAGAAGTAGAAGTGGAGTTTGACCCTGCAGCAATCAGGCCTGTCTCTTACTTTCTCACTCTCTCTCTCTCTCTCTCTCTCTCTCTCTCTCTCTCTCTCTGTTCTGAAATTTGTTGTCTAGCAAATAAAAACGGATGTGCCTCTGTCTTTTAACTCTGCAAAAAGATCTAGGATACTTTAATCTATTCCAAACTTTGGCTGTAGGGTGAAGTTAGTGACGCCACTTCGGGTGCTTGTCACCTCTAAGTATATTTAACATATCAACCAAGCTGTATAAGTGGTAATGTGATATGTGAAGCCTAAGTATTCATGGCTGAAGCCGTAGCCAGTGTAAGGACAATGCTTACTTACAAACTAGCTAGTACGTAGGGGAGATAATCGTGTATGGATCAAAAATTTTTAAAAAGACTTCTTTCATAGCCCACCCTTCCACAAAATATTATTGAACTTCATTGAGAACTTTTGGAGATATTTTATGGTTGCGGACAGTTAGCTACTATCAGAGATAAAAGAACAGTGGGGAGTGAGGATCAGGGTGGGTGCCAATGATTACTGAAAGACTAGCCTGCAGAAAAATATAATGGTATGGCCAGGGTTAAAGTGAGTGGGCGTGTGTCGTGGATGGGGCTGTGTCTGTTATTTGTCTGATGGGAAGGCGAATTGAGTGAAGGAAGCCAGGAAAAGCCGCAGAAATTTGAATAGAATTTCTAAAAACTAATCAGGAAGGACACAGATTTTAATTACAATGCAAAATTACTTTCTCTTACAAAATGAAGTGACTCCAGAAATTACCTTTATTATATATACAATACATATATACATTTCAGGAAAAAGGTAAAAAGTAAGGAAAAGCCAC
>VCCN01000272.1:766487-776872 GCA_006491835.1 Architeuthis dux | reverse complement strand
AGTAGGTGTCGAGTCTGACACAGCAGTAGCCAGGCTTGTTATATATATATATTTTTCGGTTTTGATGAAATAATTTTCTTCATTCTTTTTTGTTTCTTATTCAAACTAGTTTACCTTTGCTGTCAAAAAATGACGTCAATATTTAAGTAATTTTGCAATTACATAAAAGCAATTTTGTATATTGCAATTATGTAAAAACTCAGAATATAAAAAGGTGAGAAGCGAATTCTCTTGAGAAGTTGTCACAGAATTGAAATGTTATTGCGTACAATTATATTTCTTTTACAAATAATGAAATAATGAAAGTCTTCTAGGGGAATTAACTTTAGTGTGAAAATATGTGAGTTAGGTATGAAAGTTATCTCCCTTGCATGACAGACGGACCAACCAAGAAATACACACTATGTATTATATAAGTTGGATATTCATTTGTGAAAATTCCTTGTCAAATTGAACTAAAATATTTAACTAATCTTTACCTCTGCCAACAAAGTATTTGGTCGTGTCCGTTTTTCCGTCTGTCTGTCAGTCTTTCTATCTGTCAGTCTTTCCATCTGTCTACACAATATCTCAATGAATTTCAATGAAATTTAGTGGAAGGATGGGAAATAGGGTAATTGGTTAAATTTGGGAGCGGATCTAGGGATTTTATCTTGATTGAGAGATATTTTTCCATTTTTTCATGCATTTATGTATACGCTTGTGACTGTCCACACAATATCTCCAAAGGTTCTCCACAAATTTCAATGGAATTTTGTTGAAGGGTGGGCAATAGTCTACGGAATAAGTGATTAAATTTTAGGGTGGATCCATGTACAATTACTTTCCATATGTTGTAGTTATATGTCCATCCCACATAATATTGCCAAAATTTCATGTCTGTCTACACGATATCTCGAAGGGTTCTTAATGAATTTTAATTACATTTTGTGGAAGGGTGGAAGAAATGATTAAATCTTTTAGCCGGATCCATGCAGAATTACTGCCCCCTGACAATGGCATCGGTGGAGGTATGCACTCTCTGAGTGCTTTCTGGTTTCATCTGGGTTTTTTCAAAAATTTATATAGGAGATTTTTTTCTTTTACGTTATTAAATGCAAAGAAATTGGTTTTCTTCAAATATATTTGTCTTGGAGTAATGACTCCATCCATTGGTGATAAAAGGGGAGGTAAGCAGCTTATAGGGGAGCTAAGCATGGCTATTTTTAACCACTGGTCATAAATCAGCTTGGTTTCAGGTCGAATTCAATTTAACAAAGTATCTAAAAAAAATAACTCGATTTTCCCTCAGTAGAAATGATTTATGTTTAATCAAAATGTTGCTCTTCCTTTCGTGTTGAGCAAGGCAGTTTCCCAATCCCAACAAGAACCATAAGTTCAACGATGCATCCATCATCTGCGGTAGTAGTAGCAGGAGGAGGAGGAAGAGGAAGGGGAAGTTGAGGATGGTTCACAGGAAGGTCTAGACCAAGTTACATATCAATCCAACATGATACATCTGCGAAAAATTGATATTTAACATTACTAGTTGTGGTAGCAGTAGCAGGGGAGGGGAATAGAAAGAAGAGGAGGAAGAAGAAGATGGGGATAGTTCACCTGAAGGTCTGGACCAAGTTTCATATCAATCCAACATCATACGTCTGAGAAAGTTGATATTTAACATTACTAGTTGTGGCAGTAGTAGCAGGGGGAGGAGGAGGAAGATGAGGATGGTTTACCTGAAGGTCTTGACCAAGTTTCATATCAATCCAACACAATACGGCTGAGAAAATCGATATTTAACATTATTAGTTGTGGTAGTAGTAGCAGGAGGAAAAAGGTGAGGAGGAGGAGGAAGAAGAGGAAGATGAGGATAGTTTGCCTGAAGGTCTGGACCAACTTTCATAACAATCCAACACGATACGCCTGAGAAAATTGATATTTAACATATTAGAGACTGACTGACTGACCGAAAAGTGTCTTATAGAGATGCGTTCAAAAAACAAAACCACAAGTTACTTCCTCTTGAAGAAACGATCTTGACATTATTAATCACTGTAAAATAAAAACTTACAATGAATTAACTATTTACAAGTTAGAGATAAATAAAAATGTTTTTTAACATTAATTTTGTTTTAAATTTGTAATTAATTTATAATTAAATTTGTGTTTTTAGGAAATCTTTTAGGGTCACTTAACACTACTCAGAAACCACTTGATACAGTGCCTTTACTTATGAAGTATATAAATAGAGCATGTCAGCTACTTCAATATTCGCCTGGTATTGTATTGTTGATGATGATAATAATAAAATAAAAAGGAGGAAGGCTAATGGTTCAGGGAGGATGAGACAGGAAGGGAGAAAGGCTACAGGGACTTATACTAAGTTAAAACCTAATAATACCATGAAATGGAAGAAATAAAATAACCTCAAAACTGTAAACTTTTGCGGTGTGTCCAGGGCCCAAGCATCAAACTACCCAGGTCAGCCAAATACTCCTTCAAGGGAATGGCAGACCTGCTGTCACTTGATCTCCAACGATGAGTACAAATCAGACTGACTACCCCATCTAAACAAGTAGACTGAAACTGATAATCATAAACAAGGGAAAAAGTCCCTGCCAGATCGTGGACGTGGCTGTGCTGGCAGACCACAGAGTGAGAAATTAGAAAAATACCAGGACTCGCCTAGGAGCTGAGAAAATTGTGGAATATGATCGTACCCATAATACTAGGCACACAAAAATGCTAGAATTGAGATTGGATGAGTTAGAAGTTTGGATGGATGGAGACTGTACAGACCACAGTGTTGCTGGGGTCTGCAAGGATACTGAGAAGGGTGCTGGAGATTTGAGGAGACTTGTGTTCATTCAGTCTCCAGTGATGACC
The DNA here is from genome assembly GCA_006491835.1 of Architeuthis dux. Taxonomy (NCBI): domain Eukaryota; kingdom Metazoa; phylum Mollusca; class Cephalopoda; order Oegopsida; family Architeuthidae; genus Architeuthis; species Architeuthis dux. Next base: position 774,004 of record VCCN01000272.1, on the reverse strand, counting down.
ACCAGACATCTGGGGTGAACATGCAAAAGCATCAGTAAAAATAAAGATAATAATAAAACAATAATCTCAAAAGTATTTTTACATCAAAATTTATATTAATTTTTCACTTTTTTTTCTCCATTTCAGGTTAACAAACGAACATAAGACAATGATCCGTGTTATTCGAAAAATCAAATTCTTTGTGGCAAGGAGAAAATTTCAGGTAAATCTTTTGTACTTAACTTTCTGATATAAATGTTTTCTGTGAGGTGTAGTTCAGATTCTTGCCATCCAAGTGTGATAACTGAAAAGAAATGACTTTCTTGACCAAAAATCAGAAAATTAGTAAAAAGTAAAATACTAAGTCTTACTAAGGAAATATGACTTGTGCATTTCTGGCTGTTTTCTTTTTGATTCTGTTTTTATTTATTTATTTATCTGACTTTTATCAGAGAAAGTTCCTTTCATAAGGTTCTGATGATGATGTAAATAAACTTTGAAATATTGACTAAATGGCCCATAAACTCGGTTAATCAATTAGAAACTGTCAACCAAAACTGTCAACATAGTTTCCTTCAGTTTTTAAGTTGGTCTGGCTGGCTGGCTGGCTGGCTGGCTGGTGGGCTGGCTGGCAGGCTGGCTGGCTATGTATGTATCACACATACAGGACACTCCAATGGAGCTAGAGGGCTGAAAATATTTAACATTTACTTATTATATCTAAAAAAAAAAATTGTGTTGTCTTTTGAAAATTCCCCACTAAATAAGTTTTTAGTGGAGGGTTCAATTTGCAATGTAAGTTTATGTTAAATTGACCCCTTAGCTTGTGTCCGGCAGCATTCACACTTATTTTTTTGAAAATTCAAACTTTTTAGTGATCACTGCCCAACAAAAGGCAAGAGAAGTAACTTATTCATTGATCACCCCTTTTTCAAATTTTTTAATTGCTGCCAAAATATATTGGTCGCATGACAGTTTTTATGGAGTGACTAAAGTTGGTGCAGCTGGCTGTGTATGTATGTAACATGCATACAGGCCACACCGATGGTGCTAGAGGGCTGAAAATTTAAACATTTACTCCTCATTATGTCTACAAAAAAAGTTTTTTTTAAACCCCCCCCCCCTAAATAGGGTTTTAGTGGGATTTGCAATGTAAGTTTATGCTAAATTGATCACTTAGTCATTCAGGCTTGTTTTTTGAAAATTCTTTTGAAAATTCTGAAAAGACTTTTTTAGTGATTACAACCCAACAAAGAGTAGAGAAGTAACTTTATTCATAGATCACCCTATTTTCTAATTTTTTAATTGATCACCCCAACATGGCATGCTGCCAAAAGAGGTTGGTCAGATGACAGTTTCTATTGAGGTACTAACCAGACCTGTTTCTGTTCTTTTCATATGCAGCAAGCTCGGAAGCCGTACGATGTTCGTGATGTAATTGAACAATACTCGCAAGGGCATCTTAATATGATGGTCCGCATTAAGGAACTTCAAAGAAGGTAATTAAATGTTCTCTTTCAGTTGATTCAGTTTTTAATGTATAAATCTCCAGCCATCTTCAGGTGACTTGGCAGTGACACCGTTTGATTATACAATGGAAGTGGTTCTTCCTGTTCTTCCACTGGAAACAAAATGGAAAACATGTTTTCAGTGGCGTTTCTAGTTCTTAGAAAGTGTGGGCTGAGATTGGGGAGGGGGGGGGCAAAACTCAAAATGCATGTGATGAGAAATCTTCATTTTTATACTTCACCACGTTGATATACACTGATTTTTAAAATATAAGTATAATACTAAATTGAATAAGATACTACTAAGTCAAACAATGTTCATATAGTTGGGCGCTAATTCACTTTCACAACCCCAAGCTGTCAGGCGACAAGCCAGATTATTCTCAAAACAAAAACAAAGGGAGTTAACATGGTATATTTCTTTGATTTTACCAAAAAATAAACAAAATCATTTCGTTCGATTTCAACAAAGAAAAAAAATTATTCCACATTAAAATTTGAGGAAAATATTTTTTTGAAAGGGAAAAAAACACATCAGAACTTCGATTTTAACCGCATTTAATAGCAATTTTCAAAAGAAAAGCAGAGGAATCGGATTTTGATTCTGTATACAAGTGGTATATTAAATTCACACAAAAGACAAAAAAATCACACATGGGAAAAAATAGTGATTTTTGAATTAAAAAAATGATATTTATCTCGGGGGCAGCTTGATTCCCAAAATGGAAGAATGGGGCATGTAATGTTCTTATTGTGTTTATGCGTCTTCATTGTTCTATCTGTAGTAGCTGTGTAAGATTAGAATGTGTTTTGATTCGTAATCATGTTTAAGCGTGTTAAGAAAGGATAAACAAAGAATACATGTTGATAAGAGCTATGCTTGAGCTGAACTGCGCCTCCCCTGTTCCTACTTCCGGTCCCGCTTCTGGGACCGGAAACGGAATGGGGGCTGCTGGGTGCTTGCTTAGGCATGTTTATTTATTTAACATAACATACATGTGTATAAACATTATAGGGCAGTCTATGTATATTTCATGGCAAAATAAAAGAAAACATCAGCTACACCCATACATTAAAATGAATTAAAAGGGGCCAGCCAAAATTCGGGGGGGGGGGGCAATAACCCATCACACTCGGATTTTACACATGTAGAAGGTCGAAGAATGGATTGGCCGAAACATTGTGTTTACAACACAAATAACAAGAAGGAGTTCAATCGTCTGAAGAACCATTTGAATATTAATGACCATTCTCAAAACTATAGAAGATTAAAAAGTTGTCTAAAAGTTTCATCTAGAATCACTTTGCTGATACTGTCTATAGTTTTGAGGTCAAGGGTCATTAACATTCAAAGAGGTTTCATAGAATGTATTATGTCTTTTGCTTTTTTGTTTTGTCATTTGTATGTTTAGCTGTTTTGGTTAAAAAATGTGTTTGGTTAAAACCATATTTCGCTGTGTAAGAAATAAGAGAGAAACAAAGACACAATGTGTTCACGTTGATGGCCGCTGGTCAAGAGAATGTTCTCAGCCACCATTTGCAGGCCATCACTTCCAGTATCGGAAATGAGGCTCCCTCTGTTAGTTTCGGTTTACGCTTGTTTATTTACATTAAAACATACAGATGAAAAGATACATAAATACATAAACATTACAGAATGGATTGGCCGAAATATCATGTGAACAACAAAAAGGAGTTCAATAGTCTGAAAAACTCTTTGAATACTTTTCTCATCTTCTTTTTATTCGTTTGTCTTCTGATTTTTACGACCTTTGCTTTCTCCTGGCCTTTTTCAGATTAGATACAACACTTGGAAAACCAACATATTTTGGCTCAAACAGAGAAAAAATGACTCTTTGTGCAAAGGTTGGCATCATAGAAACACAGGTGAGTCAATAGAAATACAGGTTTCTCCACTGAATCCTGTTTTTGAAATCTCCATACCTTACCTTACTTGTATTTCTTACCTGTCACTGATATGTAACTACCCCCAATATTAGCAAATAAGTTAACGTGCCATTCCAGTCCCTTGTAGTTTTTCAACCGGTGCAATATCGCCCACTGGTGGGCAATTTCAACTCTTGTGAGCATTTTGAAATTTTGGTGGGCGGTATAGGATTTTGAGTATTAAAGTCTGTAATTGATGCCACAATGCGATATCGGCTTCACAGCAAACAAAGCTTGTGGTATCATCAAAGTATATTGAATTCTTATTCCAATCTATGGAAGCACTTAAAGTTGATTTTTCTTGCCTTTCCAACGTCCTACTTGGTAGAAGCTGGTTTCAGCCACGTCAGTACCTTGCTATCTAAAAGTAGAAGTAGGCTGGATATAACCAAGCAAGGTGACTTGCGGTTAAAGATGACTAATTTAAAACCCAACGTGTCTGCAGTAGCTGTGTCGCACCAGACACAGAGATCGTATTGATGACATCTAAAAGCGATATGTGTGTGCCAAACATTTGATGTTGCTATTTTACATTACTTTCATTAAAGAATCTTGTAAGGTGAAAACCTTTCATTTTTATTGTTTTGTAACAGTTAAAAAAATTTGTTATATCCTTTTGAATATTTTCTATACAGTTGGACGACGGAAAATTTTCAACGTGAAAGTGGGCGGTGATGCCAAAAAGATTGAGAACCCCTGGTTTAGTACTTACAATTATTAAGTTAATGCAAAAGTTCATAGCATCATGATTCAGCCATCAAAGTATTTTCGGAAGTGTGGGTGGCCTAACAGTTAATGTCACGGAGATGAACTAAGTTCAAACTCCAGCTGGGACAGTTGGTGTTCACTTTGCACTAATATCCTTGGGAAAGGCATGAATCCACTCCCCCCCCACGAATGACGGTCTGAGAGTTGCGATAAAAAGCAATTAGGATGAAAGAAATACTTGTCGAAAGATTAATAATAATTGAGAATGCTTCATCTAAGAAATTCAAAAAATAATAATAACTAGCATTCCAAGGGAAATTATGAATCACTGCCACCCATATATGCTGTGTTGGGGGGATCAATTAAAAAAAAGGTCTGAATTTTCAAAAACAAGCAGGCACAAACTAATGACCAATTTAGCATAAACTTACATTGCATATTGAACACACCACTAAAAACCTGTTTTGGAGGGGAATTTTCAAAAAACAAAAAACAAACCTTTCCCTTAATCATTGAGGGGAGTGTGTGTGCAAAATTTCAAGTTCTACTATGAATGATTAGGGCTAGCGAAGTCTGGATACATAGATAGATACATATAAATGTTAGGACACATGAATAACCTAAACTCAGGAACAGTGTTTAAACCGGTCTGTTGTGGGTAGAAGTGATTAATAATATCTCTGAACCATTGGCATTTCTATTTCTTAGAAAGTGGGGGTGGGGGCACTTGGGAGCCGAGATTAGGGGTAGGGGGGAAAACTTGAAATGCACGTGACAAGAAATCTTCATTTTTATACTTCACCACGTTGATATACACAACTTATATGAATGATTTTTAAAATATAAGTATAATACTTACTAAATTGAATAAAATGCTAGTCAAACAATTTTCATATAGTTGGGTGTTAATTCTTAACCCGAAGTTTGGGACTGGTCAGTTTTATAATTAGAGGATGAACATCTCCAGGGGTTTAGATTTCTCCTTCCTTTGTGATCATCAAACGGGAAGGGAGGTCGTCTCCCCTTTTGTTTACGGCTTCTTGTGCCAAAACACTACATTAAAAGCTGCCATGTTCAAATTTATTATATTTTTACGGAATAGTTTGTTTTTTTTTGAAATTTCTGAGATAATCAATCATATATCAGCTACACCCCTACATTAAAGCGTTTGAAAGTGGAGGGCCAACCTAGGGGCCAGCCAAAATTCGGAATCGTCACTGCTCTGAACATTGTTATTGATTTTAATTTCTTCTTTTTTTGCAGATTGCAAAACTGGATCGAAAAATGGACCAGATGTTATTGATCTTAAACATGTTAGGAAAAAGCCATTGTTTGGACATTGGTCAACATAGAGCCTTTCCGAACAGTTAACCTCATGGGGGATCAACCAGATAACGATTCAGAAATTGGAAACTACACTCTTTGTAATATTACGGGTTTTAGCAAAACAATGAAATTTGCAGGAGGAGGCCATGTTGTTAATTTTCAGCACTCTGCATTCTTTTTCAAGGGTGCCAAGATTTTGTGCACTTAATAAACTTTGAAAGCCAATAACTATTATGCCTGTCTCATGTATGACTGAAATTGACATGAAATTGGCATGACAAAACAAAATTCAAACATACAATTGTTCGGCGATTGGAGTCGCCTGCAATGAAAGGACAACTTTTTGCTAAACAAACAAAGTAACCTACAGAGTGCTAAAGGTTGAAAAAACACTATCAAAGCAAAACGAATAAACATTATATTTTACGGGTTTTGGTAAAACAATTTATTGAAATTTGCAGATGTAGGCCATGTTGTTAACCTTAAGCACTCTACATTCTTTTTCAAGGACGCCAAGTTTTTGTGCACTTAATAACTTTGTGAGCCTGTAATGGACGAACATTATATTTTATTTAAAAAGAACAAAAAAAAGAGAGAGAGAAAAAACAAGAGAAAACGTTTCCAGTAACTGCAAGATCACAGATAATGTTTTTCTGGGCTCTTTTCAATCCAGCCTGTTATCTTTTTTCATGATGAAAACAAAAGAAAGAATATCAAAAAATCATACAGAATTCAACAAAAAATTGCCCCTACATGGGAATTTCTATTTTTTCTTTGGAAAATTTGGTAATTTTATTCTTAACTCTATAAATATGAATAACAACCCTTGATCTTTAAAATCAAGCCACAAACTATTCTTTCAAATAGAGACACACCTTGTAGCTTTTGGGCTATTTTTTTACAAAGATATTTTTAGATGTTTTTGAGAAGAGCCGTTATCATTCTAACTTTTGTTCAGACAATCGAATCTCTTCTTCTTATCAGTGATGTTGTCAATGCAATGTTTTGGCCGATCCATTCTTCTTACCTCATCAGGTGTATAATTCAAGAAAAGAGGTAAAGCTTTTTGCTCCACACAAACAAAATGGGCAAACCTTCTTTCGTTTAATTAATTTGGGTCCATTTTCTTTGCCTGGAGAAAAAAATAATTTGGGTCCATTTTCTTTGCCTTGAGAAAAAAATAATTTGGGTCCATTTTCTTTGCCTGGATAAAAAAAATAATTTGGGTCCATTTTCTTTGCCTTGAGAAAAAAATAATTTGGGCCCATTTTCTTTGCATGGAGAAAAAAGGGTTTGCCTTTTTTCTTGAATTATACATCTGATGAGGATGAAGAATAGATAGTCCGAAACATTGAATTGATAACAACACAGATGGGAAGAAGAGATTTGATTGTCTGAACAAAAGTAGGAATTTTTATATATTGTTTCTACCTTTGAAAGGTTGTCAAATTGACTGATCTGAGTGATGGTATGAGAGAAGACTTAGAATTGATATTATTTAATTAATAATTCACATTAAAAGATATTTTTAACACTGCTTTTTTAAAAACCAGGCACCTTCTGGTATTGGACAACGGTGTGGGTCAGATATGTTCTGCCTTTTGATACTAGTCAGAAACGTTCTGTGGTTTGACATCTGTTTAGGCCAGGCATCCATTAACGAGTGACATCTTTTGGGGCCAAGCAACATCTGTTCAGATCAGATATTCTCTATATAAATCTGCTCTCATCTTTTTAGGCTAGACATTATTTGATTTAAACATTCTTTAAAGGTGTATATCTGTTAAGCTCAGGAATTTATTTAACCTGTTTGCTGCCAAGTATATTTTTTAACATTGTAACTCCTGTGCTGGGTTTTCCCCATAAAAAAATTGATGAAAATAGAAAGTCTTCATTGCATATTTAAAATGATTTTATTTTCATACAAATCAACTAATATGTATAACAGAATATTTAATAACTGTAATATATACATAAATGTATATGAAAAAAGAAAAAACAACACATTATCGTAAGACAAGTTATCTTGTCCGTGGCACTGGACTGACG